>BGPR01000848.1:0-21939 GCA_013235015.1 Araneus ventricosus
CAATGTATTAAAAAATTTTACAGCGGTAGCAAGAGTCTATCGATAATAAACTCTTTCCCCAAAGATCACGCAAAGAGATCAAAGAGTGGTATAAAACTCGTGTAGGCCTTTTTTTATATTAGATGCGAGAATAAAAAATCATGACGATTAAAATGCGAAAAATAGTAAGATTGAAATAAAAATTTAAATACATATGCAGACGATATTCTTCTTTTGAGTATCAAAATGTTTTACTGCAATTCTTTAACTTCTTATCAAACTTTTAATTTTGCAAATAATAAATCATTATTTTAATAAAAGGAATACTGTAAATAAAAATATCATTTTTTTGGAGTTTAATTTAGAAAAATTAATATGCTTACACTTGAAAAAAAAACATTCCGATAGTTTCCTCTCTGATTACTTGTAGAATATAATAAACACATGTAGAGATGCTTTATGCTCATTTGAAATTATTTCAATTTTACTTTTTTAATTAAGTGCTCAAACTTAATTAATTCAAGAGCAATGTAAAATCATTATTTCATGCCATTCACTTGAACTATATAATAAACTGTCATTCGCAAAATTGTTTCAAAATTTGAAAATCTGTCGAGTCTTGAATTTCCTAACAAAATTAAAAGCTAAAATTTCTTTTATAGAATCACTAGTTGATGTATTCGACGTTGCTTGGGGTAAACATATTTTCAAATCTAATTATTTATAATCCTTTAAACATAATCGAACAGTTTTTCGCTGCAGCGTCTTTCGTGGGTTTTGTTTGTCCTCTGACCCCCTCTGCTAGCAGCTAAACCGCACTCTTCTTTTTTGCTTCATTCAGCAACACTTGGAATTCCATTTTTCCTCCTCACCATTACTACGGCGACAATAGGAATTCCTTCACATCATGCTTCTTATTGCCGTGCCCCGAAGTACCATTCTCTATTTTTGGAGTTTATGTGCCTGATCGGGAAAACACCGCATAGTGTTCCTTCTTTTTCTCCCAAGGTCCGCTCCCTTCGGCAGGAACAGGATTCTTCAGCCTTGAATGACCTTACATACTGATTATGATCATTTCGTGGAATTTAAACGAAACATCGCGTAGCAATTATATTAATGGCATTGTTTATGTGTGGCGCATATTAAAAGGTGTGCATGCTGAGAAATACTCTGAACTTAAATTACAATTAATTGCTCATGCTTTCTATCCTATTTTAATAAACAAACTTTACATTTCGCTAATAATTAATTGTCAATCTGTTCCTGTAGTATTGAGGCTCATGCCGCGATGGCAGAATTGGTGCATAGAAAAATCGATCCCAAGTTCTGATAATGCATTTTGTGAGTAGAGAAGATCAATGGAGTGCGGTGATTCTGAAACCTACAGAAGCAGTTGTACCAGTGGCTGCTCGTCCATAAGAGCTGCAGAGCTGCAGTCCACCTGATATTATTTTAAAATGATGTATTTTCCTTTTTATTCTAATTGCCTTACTTTTCCACTTTTAGAATTCAGTAATCAACGAAAATGACAAAAAGTAATAAAAAATGTAAAAGGGAGACGCAAAATCAATCAAGAATTAAGAGAGAGACAGACCAGAGCTGCAGAAAATTTTGCTCCTCCTAAGGATATAAAAATAGCGCAATGAACAACGCGAAGCGGGAGAAAAGTAACCCTTTCTCCGCTTGAAATTGCATTCATTTGAGCTGCACTCCGGAGCAGCTCACGATTGGCGCGACTTCCTCATTTGGCTTTTTTCGCTTTTTCTCAGTAGTTCAGTCGTTAAGTAATTTTTTGAAATCCAATTCTGGAGGAGTTGTATTTTTTTCTTCTTTACGTTTTCTCGGATGCTGATTACGAATCTGAGGTTTTCCACCAATAATTTTTGTTGGAATTTTAGTTATAGCCAAAAAACATGAAAAAAAAATTTCCCCAGTTTTTTTGCTTATAACTCAAAAACAATCAATTTTTAGTATAACATCATTACATACCAAAATAGTCAGCACAAAGTTAACTACGTCTATACAACTTTCGCGACACTGCTTGTTTCTGAGCCAACGAGCCGCCACTGAGTCGTACATAAAAATTTCACCGTCCTGCAAAAAGCAGACTGTTGAGAAGCAGTCGTATGTTTAGTGCGCAGAATAAGCACAATATTATCCATACAACTTTTACAAATACAGAAACACAATAATATTGCATATTTGTGCTCGCACATGGGTAATCAATCATAAAAAGTTTAAATGGTAATTTTCGCCTTCTCTGTACGAAAATGCCCATACTCCGAAAAGTCACGTGATAGGTGTGAAGGAGGAGAGTGCTATGTAATGAGCATGCACTCAACGGGACAATAGAAAGGCCATAAGCTGGCGAGATGAAGCACGCTTCATTTGCTTAGTTCAAACACGTTTTTTAAATCACACCCACGATCGGCTGGAAAGCTAGCAAATACGAACCAGCGGGAGTGGTCTCTTCCCATACATTTTCTCGTATACTTCTCGAAAAAGGTGCTGTTTCCCCTCCCCCCGCGTGGATAAAAAAAAATTCGAACCTATTGTAACCCAGGATCCAATGACTATCAGAAAATATTTAGGTAAAAAATAAAATTTAAAGAGATGCGTTCCGATTAAATGCGTACCGATTTCTACTCTTTCTTGGCTCAAGGACAATCTTTCCGCGTGCACAGATTGCTACCAAGTACGCATACGCATGGAGAATCGGATGAAAACAAAAGCGCCAAGCAGGAGGCAATAAATATCGTGCACAGAAGATTGCGTCAAGTACGCATGCGCGTGGAGAATCGGATGAAAACAAAAGCGCCAAGTAGGAGTCAATAAATATCGTGCACAGAAGATTGCGTCAAGTGCGCATGCTCGTGGAGATAGCGGATTCGTTGGAGATGCGATTATACAGACCAACAGACAGTCAACCTTTTGACGGATTTGGCCCAAAATTGTATACGGACCTACATTCACGACGATAAATGTCCCAATGAGGATTGGGAATCACTTTGTGTTCGAAAAATCAACAAGATTTGGTTTCTCGCGAACCTTCCTTCCGGCCCTCTGGTTCTCGTCCCAACCTGCGAACCAGCTGCTCCTCGTCTCAACCTGCGAACCAGCTGCTCCTCGTCCCAACCTGCGAACCGCCAGTTGCTCGATCGACTGAATCAAAAGTGTCCTGGAAGCGTATACGCGCCTTTATTGCAATGCTGTAAAGCACCGGGAACAAACGGGGTATAGATGCCCCAGGCGCTAGTCTAAAGCGGGGTTTACACGCGAACAGTAAAACCGACAGTAAGATGTCGCTGTCAAGTTCGGACAGAGACTTGCCGTGGCCCGGTTAAAACATTTATGATTCTGCGCATGCGTCATCTCTTACAGTCGGTTTTACTGTTCGCGTGTAAACCCCGCTTAAGGGGGCGCCATGGAGACAATTAGTGCGTTTGTGTCACTTTTTAAAGCCAATTACCATGAACTGGCAAAATAATGATACAACGAGCCGGGTTCCATTTACCATTGCTAAACCATTGACGACGACTAGGGGCGAAGTAATCATATTACACCCCGCGTGCCACTTACCCCCTATACGCCACTGCTGCATTCACACAATAAGGGGGAAGCGACAAAGAAAACTGAATTGTACTCCTTCTGAAAGTTTTCCAAGAGAAGAAATTCGATCACACTGCGTATGAAAAAACTTATTGCTTACTGAAGCATTTCTTCACTTGCTGCGGTTGAATGCGAGCCACTATGGTGTAAATTAAATTTGTCTCAAACATGGCCATGGCTTGAAAGTTTAAAGACAGATGATCGTTCATATCAAATAATTACCGCTCTTAATTTCACAGTCTTTCAGCAAAAGTCACCGGGCCGTGGAAGTTTAGGTTTCTGAACCGGAGGGTCACGGGTTCGTGATCAGCTGGTGTGGCGCGGAAGTTTAGAGTTGGAAGTACTGGCTCAGATGTCTTCCTCGCCATCTGATAGTGGTTCAAAATTACGAGTTTCGTCTGAAATTAACCGTCGTAGAGCTGCTAAATAAAGCTAATACAAATCATTAAAACGAAACCCTATTCTAACAAACAAGCTTAAAAACGTGCATCGACTTTTACTGTCTATCCTGAATTTATAATCACTATCTTGACAAAGATGATAATTTCGTTCTTAGCGTGAAATGTAACCAGAGATAAAATCTAGATATTCTTATATAATCCGGCTATTCTTCTAGCTTATAATCATCAACTTTACTCTTGTTCAAATTACTCAGTAATTGACTCGTATAATAAGATAGCGGGATTTTATGGTAACAAGATTGCGGTTTTTATGTCTGAGAATGGTGCAATAAAGGTGTTTTCATTTTTAACCTGTCTCAGCGAGCGTGTGCCACCATAGCTCAGTGGTTAGAGCACTGGTCTCGTAAACCAGGGGTCGTGAGTTCAAACCTCACTGGTGGCTGAAGCAGTTGCAGTTTTATATAAACGTGAGATTTTTATAGAAAATGAACTATGAACGAAACATTTGTATCTAGAACGCCTTAAAATAGAGCCTAAACCTTTTTCTTTTTTTATTTCTAAGGGTAATTATCAAAATACTGTCAAATTAATGCGATCAATAAAAATGCGAGAATAATGCAAATGCATCTTTTTAAACATTGATGAACAATATTACACATCGAACAATATCGAGCGATTCACATTAGACGGCTATTCTTCGTACGATTTACTGTTCTCTTACGTCATAAATTTGCCAGCGTGCTGCCATCTACTGATTTATTAAATAATCTTACTGCGTTTTTTTTTCTTCCTTCTTCATATGTCTGTCACAGGCTTTTGGAGAAGTATAGAAGGAAAAAAAAAATTGGCGGAGTATAAAGTAGCTGTATTAGGAATTGTTTTAGCTTTTTAAAGCTTTTTAGCTTTTTATTTTAGAAGATAGAAAAATGGTAATAACTGTTATTTTGGAATATTAGCATTTAAAGTACGAAAAGATTTCGACACATTGCAATAACACGGTTTATTGTCTCGCCTTAATAGATTCATTTTTTCATTTAATCGAAATTGAATCCGTTTAATCGATTCATTTAAAGAAAATTAATTGGTTTTTATAAGTTTTTTCCCAATTTTTCTTGAATATATTAGTTAATTGGCATGCAAAAAAAAGGAGCGTTCACGTTTGATTATAAATTTTGAGCACAATGAGAAATATTTATTTTATTTTAGAAACTAATGATGTGTTCAGATATTTACTACATCTTTGACAGTAGCTAATATGCTATGCTAAATGATACTTAACTTTAAAAAAAAACACATTAAAATTTGCAAGCACTAGCTCTAGATTTGACCTTGAAATCTTAATTTAAACATCTAAGAACAGTAAATTTGCCCATATAATATATTTATTCGAAACAAACTGTTATCAGAAACGAATGGATATACTAGTTTATTTCTTTGCACAGCTCTGTTCCGTCTTCTGTTGCTTAAAGAGACCTTGGAGCACCTAGGTAACACCAGAGGTAGCAATCTGACTCACGGAAGTCACTTCTAAAGCCGGCCATTCACTTGAAGTATAGCCATGCCATTTGTCCCTAAGCCCGTTTTTTTCCCCACCCATTTTAATCGAAAAATACAGGCACGCCATTCACTTGTATTTAAAAGGACGCTAACTCTGAACAAAGGTGGCGGGAGCGATCTTCTCTCCCTCTCTACAGCTGCTTTTTAATCGCTCTTCGATTTTCCCCAGTCAGCAGATTTTAATTTCAGTCCAGACAGAATTCCAACCACGGCTTGGCTCATTTCCATAGATTTTTTTATCGCTTTTCCCTTCTCGCTTTCCAAAATCGACAGTTTGTCTGTGAAGTAAATCGCCGGCTTTAATATGCTATAATATAATGGCCGGCTTTAATATATGAGAAGGTAGGTTGCTTGCAAGTTACCCACTTTCAGCGGGAAACTGGTCCACATTTGTGTTTCGCTTACAGGAAAACTTACAGCAGTACGGGCCTCTTTGCTATGGTGCCGACTGATTTAATAGATTTCGAAGAATGGGGTTAAGAGCACTTGCATGGGATGAAATCCATACCCTTCTCATCCCTTCACCCGTACCATGTTCCTCAATAGGACCCTGGTGGAGTTTGTTTTACTAGTGCTTATAATATGAGACAGCATATTTTTAATATCTGCTATATTTTTACGAACTTGGAGAGAGTGATCACACTAGAAGCATAGCTATAATTTAGATAAATCAATTGATTTATTTCATAACGTCATTAAGCTAATCACTCGATCTCAGCAGTAAAGCTCGTTTTTAAGATATCATAATGGATTTGATTTATTATACTAGGATCTCGTTTTGGAAGCTTTAGAAGGGATAAGGGAGGGCGAATTTTGCAATTTTGAGGCACTGTAATAAGAAGCGAGACCAGTAGCGAATCTAGGATTCGGGTCTGGGGGAGGCTGAGGTCATAAAAATTTTGTATTGTCGTGATGAAGGTAAAATCTGAAGGCTAAAGTAAGCCAAAACTCTTTAACTTTACAGACTTTACTCACCTGACAATAAGAATCATAAAAAACAATACAATACTTTCGATAATTTAATAAAAATTACAATGAAATAACTAGCCAAAAAATGTCTTCGACCATGCCAAAGCTACAAGTACAAGTGGAATGACTACAAAAGTAGGAAAATTTTCGAGCCAGTCGAGCCAGAAAGTAATGTTGAAACGATTTTATTATTTTTTAAAAGAGATAAATTAAGAAAAAACAGGTTGTAATGATGTTAAATAAAATCAAGAATTCTGGCTTGGCTCTGGGGGGGGGGCTGTGATAGCCCCTGGATCGATACTAGCGGACAGAACACCACTTCATACCTCTGCACCTGGAATGAGAATTGCTGATTTTTTAAGTAATTCGATAGGTATGGAGATCCTTTTTTTGAAAAAAAACGTTACATATCTGGCATGAAAACCTACATAAAAAAGTAGAAGGAAAAAATACTAATTAAAAAAAAGAGCAAATTTAAAAATGAACACTTAAAAGCTCACTTACACATTTTAACTCTACAAGATCGTATATACATTTATACAAAACAGATAGAATGGGTGGAAATAAAGTTCAAGATGCCCATGAAAGAAATAGAATTGCTTGAGAACAGTTCACGAAAACGTTTGGAAGAGGAGCAAAAACATTCAGGGAAGAACTAAAAGTTTTATTCCGAGGGTCCAAGGGAATAAGGAAAGAGACGTGTGAACTGTTTCATGCATTTGCAGCATTACAAGTTTATAGGGGTGGAGTGGCAGTATTTGCAAAATGACAGGGACCTACTGTCTTGGTTAGTCCCGACTGGAAGTTTTACAATATATATCAGATAGATAGACACCGGTAGAGTTCAACCCTGCAAAATCAAATACTAAATAAATGTATTAATAAAATCAATGGCGTGCCAAAAAGCACAAAATTAAATTTGATGCTGATTTAAATTCGATGATTTTTAACCTTGATTTCTGTAACCACGGCTAGTGCCAAGAGCCCATTCTCTAAATCAAAAATAATACAATATGAAATTAATACAATTTATTTTAGAGATTGCATGGAACATGCAAGGTTGTGACAGGTTGATTCGGTTAATATTGTTCAGTTCATTGCTTGCCTTGTTACTTTTGGTTGTTATTTCAGTTTTTTCTCTTGCCCCAGTTGGGCGTTGTTCTGTACATAAATGTTGTTAAAAATTTATTCGTCGTAAAGATATTTGCTGTATGTAAAAATGTTTCTGTTTTAAACGGCTTCCCACTGTAAGGAAGTATTTATTATATTTTCTGTATGTATATGGCTATTTTCTATTACTTTGTTTATTTATCGCCCAGTCTGGTGTTTTTGTATCTTCTTTTGATTTGGAAATAAATGCTGTTTCGGGGGGCTGGGATCCGGTGTCTCTCTGGAGGCTGAGGCTGGCTCTCTTTCCCCGGCTGCCCATGTTGAGTCTTACACCCAATAGGGTAGGCCGGCAGTCGTGGGTTGGATAGGTTGATACGGCCAATTGTCATCATTTCAGGCGACTTTCATCCTGTCAGTTGAATATCCTTTGGATGATGGATAATCGATAAGAAAAAGACTGCTGAAATGAAAGCTCGAAATAAACAGTTTAAAATTAATCGTAAAATATTTTAAATAACAAAAAATTTTGAAAAGTTGTGTTGAGTAAAATTGTAAATAAATACTTAGATTATTATTCCCTTACTCCTTCTAAATCATAAAATCCTTTAAGTAAATAAGCTAACGATATTATAAAGAGTGATTAAGCATCTCAAAAAATGAAGTACTTTCACAATTAGTGAGGGTGACAAGCTTAATTTTTACCGGGAGCTCTACAAGGCTTAATTATGCAACTGCAAGTGTAGTAGGTAAATAAATTACAGGCAAAATAATATTATAGTAATTGTATAGGATCCCAATCACCGCCTTAAGTGTATATAGGAAACAAGCAGTTTCAGCAAAACTGTTGAAACCAGCGGGAGTGGTCCCCCCAAAACTTTCTCGTATCCGCCCTAACACGGGTGGAGAAAAAAAAAAATCCACCAATTGCCTGTAACATACCTCGTTCCTTCCCTCACTAGTAAGGAAAAACACGCGAATCGGTCGTGCTTTTTTTACTTTCTCGTATACGAAATATACAAAGAGAAAGTATTGTAATCGTCAAAAAATTCGAACTCGAGATTTTGACGGATCTCCACGTTTTAGACCTCCCTGAGTCCGAAAAACACAATTTTGGAATTATGTCTGTCTGTGTGTGTGTCTGTCTGTGAACACGATAACTCGAAAACTATTAGAGCTACGGGGATGAAATTTGGTATGTGGTCTTTAAACATAATTTGTAGGTTTCTATCAAATTTTGGACAAAATCCGTCAACGGGAAGTCTGTCTATTTGTATGTCCGCGGTCATGTGAACGCTATAACTCAAAAACTTAAATAGCTAAATGGATAAAATTTGGTACACAGTTTCATCGTTATGAATGTAGGTCCGTATAAAAGTTTGGGCCAAATCCGTCAAAAAGAGGCGTTCAAATTGCATATTCAATTTCTTTTAATCCGATTCTCATGCGCATGCGTATTGGTAGCAATCTGTTATTGTTGTAAATTTTATTTACAACAATAAATAATGTTTTCAAGCATCAATTGTTAACATTTTTTTATTGTTGTAAATCAAACCGATCTCATTATTTCAGCAAATCTTTTATTCACGCGCTTTTGCAATTTTTACGGTTGTGGTAGTATAAATTGTTTTCTTGGGAATTCAATTCCAAAGCAGAATTTTCGCTTTAGTATTCATTGCATTGCCTATTTTATCGCGCCTGCTTCAAAGTAATATTTTTTTGAAACGTGGCAACAGATATTTGATTTCAGGTTTGTTCGTTTTTTTGTTTTACTTTCTCGTATACGAGGTATACAAAGAGAAAGCATCTCCACTACGAATCTCCACTTAGAAAGTATACGAGAAAGTTTAGGGGAGACCACTCCCGCTGGTTTTGCATCGTAGAATGGTGAAGAAACCGAATATGCAATTTGAACGCATTCTTTTTCAACCGATTGAAACGAAAGTTGGGCACACATCTACAATTAAGGCAAGAAGTCCTCATACCAATTTTTATTTATCTACGTCATTGTGAATAGGAGTTATCGTGTTCACATTCATGCGAATATGCAGACCGACAGACAGTCATCCCTTTAACGGATTTGGTCCAAAATTTGATATGGACCTACATTCCTGATGATAAAACTGTGTACCAAATTTTATCTATCTATCCATTTAAGTTTCTGAGTTATCGTGTTCTCATGAACTCAGAAAGACAGCCAGACAGATTTTGTCCAAAATGTGACAGAAACCTACAAATTATGTGTAAAGATACCAAATTTCATCCTTCTAGCTGAAAACGTTTTCGAGTTATCACGTTCGCAGACAGACAGACATAATTCCAAAATTGTGTTTTTCGGACTCAGGGAGATCTAAAACGCCGAGATTCATCAAAATCTGGACTTATAATTTTTGGACGATTACAATACTTTCTCTTTGTATACTTCGTATACAAGAAAGTAAAAACGGACATCTTATTCGAAACATGATATTGCTATCCTACTGAGAACTGTCAGGGAAAATATTTTTTACTTATGTTAACGTCCGTTCTGAAATAACGTGAGGGCTGCTTTTGGCGGTCCAAGTAATTTTGAACCGTAGTCAGATGGCGAGGACGACTCTTGAATTGGCGCCCCTCCCCTTTTCTAACCTTCCGCACCACACCAGCGGGAAACGTTTGATGCACGGCGTCGGATTTGGCGCACAGCAGGCCAGTATACATGACGAGTCTTCTGTGGAATTTGGTTGCGAACCTGGAGGCATATTTACAAACCCTACCCTGATAGAACTGAGGCAGGAAATCAGTCAATATCATTGGCTACGAGGAGCAGTGACGTCGTTTTCAGCTCTCGCACGTAGCGTACGGCAATCGTAACAAAACAAGAGTCGTCCTACTTTTCTTCTTCGTTTTCCCACAGTTGAGCACAGAAAACATTCTTCCGTGGGTTGTAATATTTTTAAAAATGAAATTATTTTTTAAAATATCATAAAAAATAAAACATCCCACACTGTAAGAAATTATACTAATGAAAAGCACTCGCACGAGAGCTAAGAACGACGTCATCGGCTCTCGGCGAAGCGAGCCAATCATTTTGTCCGATTTCCTGCCTCAATTCTATCAGGGTAGGGTTTGTAAATATGCAACCTGGAGACCTCCGGCCCCTAAGCTGAGGCCTTACCACTAGATCAGCGCGGCCCCTGTAGATGAAAGAAAAATAGGGAGAAATATAAAAACACGAGTTTTCTTTATAAATGTGTCTGCTACAAATAAAAATTGGAATCATCAGCATTTAACAGAGAATTTTCTATTTAGATACAAACTCTTTTCATTTTCATTTATTTATTTACTGTATTTTATTTTTGCAAAGATTCCGTATAAATTAGAATAGAAAGCTACATTTATTTAGAATGTTTAAAATTTCAACCTTTATACTCGGAACGCATACATTTATGAAAAGGTGAAACGTTCTACTTTCGATAATATTTTGACGTCAGCTGTTAATCTAGAAAAAACCAGATTATTTCAGCTGAGATTTGAAATTTAAAAACATTATTATCTCGGTAAATTGATAAATTACTTTTTCTCAGAATGTGTAAAAGGGTGAATATTCTCATGACGTTCATTTAGTATTTTTTTTAAAGTAAGATAATTTTTAAAAGAAATCACAAAGTTAAAAAAAACCATGACTATTTTTTTCTTTCATATAAATCGTTTGGGAAAACGTGATTTTAAAGTTAGTATATAATTGCATTTTGCCACTGAGTAGTCAAAGTTGCATTTGAAGTAAATTAAATTTGTAAATGAATTATTGTAATCAGGCAATCAATTTTCTATTTATCGTCATTTAATGTAGTTTTTCTTAATACAGTACAACCCCGATTAACCGAACTAAAGTTGGGAAGCCGTTTCGGATAACGATTTTTTCGGTTATGCCATGAACATCTATTACTATTTTGCATCTAATTATAGTATGTAATTCTAAAATGTTTTGGATTCAAAATGCATTCTTGCAGCCTACATTTCTGTTTTTCATTAAAGTAAGCCCTCCGTCGGTCGCAATATTCGCACGATGTAATTCTGAATGTTTCAGGTGCAAAATGCATTCTTGCAGGCTACATTTCTGTTCTTCATTAAAGTAAGCCCTCCGTCGGTCGCAATATTCGCACCGGTGAGTGAATGCGCCTGACAGACACAAGTAAATAATATCTTAATTAATATTGTTAATACCCATTTTAATTTTAGCATTCTACAATTAATCACTGACCTTCTTGGGGAGGGTTAAAAGAAAAGGTGGAGATATATATCGTTTCAAAAAAGTCACGCCTTCGCGATAATTTCCTTGCAGACTACGTGTTTTTTGGATTTGCGATTTCAGAGGCATTTCGGATAACCCGAGTTTCGGTTAACCCGAGTTCGCTTAACCGGGCTTTTACTATGTTTAACGGATCGCTTATGGTAGAATCTGTGCTTCGAGATTGGACGCGGATTAAGATGGGCAATCCCGAGAAGGCTAGCTTGTGCCATTTGTCCCAAGAACTGGTTTGTATTCCGCTCATTCTAGTCTAGGTAAGTCATTCACGGATGTTCCAAAGTTTGTTTTGAGAGAAGGTTCAAAGTCGCAGACTTACTCCCCCACACACGGGGAATTTCCGAGTTTACTAGACTCGTCGCGGGGTCCCAATCTAGGCAGAAGCTTTGTTTTCTCGCTACCCTCGCAACGGGGTCTCAAAAGGCCACCCGGCCATTCCAATCAGACTTCACTATTCGGAATTCCAAACATCCAATCCATTTGTGCCAATTTTCATTGGATTTCAACATTCACGAAAAGTTTTCCCTTCCCATGTTCCAAAAATCTTGGAATTGAGCAGCGGTGAATGCCCGCTTTACAAGGACGGGCTCGTCCGAATATCCAACGCTGCTATTTGGGCCAGGTGTAAGTCAGATATGTTATCATTGGTGGGATCATATACTAATCTCCCTTCTCTAGATCTTTCTACTTCTGAGTTATGATGTTATTAACGGTTAGATAGATGAAAAGACAGTCTTCTGGTTGACGAATTTTTTAAAAATCTATGACTGGGTTGGAAAGACTACATACCAACTTCAACAGTCCCACGCCCCACAGGGAGAAATTCGATTGTTAAAGGGGACAATTCGAAAATGGGCTCGTCCAGAGTTTAAAAGCAACCATCTGCTGTGATTTAACTACGATATATAAATTGTCAGATCGAAACGACACATTTTTCTTTACGATCTACGCGCTGAGTGATTTTCATATATATATATATGTAACGTTGTTCCGTTAAGTGAAGTGTAGAGGTAGTTGAAGAAGATTGCAGTCGTTAAATGTCTAAAACATTTTATTCCATTTCGAAGATAAGCAAAATCAAATAAGTTATAGAGTACTCAATATTATATTAAGATTAAACGTTTAAAATATTAGGAGAATATTAAATCCATGGCCAGGAGTGGAGAATTACGCCGAAAAACGGCGTGACTACTCAATGCGTTACATGAATACGAAAAGAAAAAATTACGCAGACGCGGAGAGTTTTTAAAAGACCAAAAAGGGGAAAGTACCGAAGTTGAGGCTCTAGAAGGAGTGCGACTCTTGCGAGTCTAGTTAGAGTAGAAGTGTTTTTTATCATAGGATTGAAGTAGAAATAATTCGTTCGTAATTAAAAAAATATCTCTCGTTAAAAAGGATTTATTTTAAATATAGGAAAAATTTCTAAGTCATTACATATATATATATATATATATGAGTCGGTCAGAAGCCAAAGAGGATAGTCCATTTTTTATGTCTTCTGGTTTTTGTAAATTTTGAAGGAATTAATAACATTATTTTTAATTATTAAAAGATTCACTCGTTGCTTCATTAGAAGACTTTATATACTTTCACTAATCAAATTAATAAACCAAAAATTGTAAAAATTATTGTATTAAAAAACATGAATTTTCTCAATTTTTTGGAATGGACTTAACCGCATTGGTTTCTGAACGACTCATATATAAAAGTTTTTAATCCCTGCAGCCTTTTCAAAAAAAATGGTGAATTTACGATAATTTATTATTATTAAAATTGTTTCGTATTTAAATTTTAGTTCTCTATTTATATGTTCTGAAAATTTGCTTTACTGTGTCTCTGAACAATTTTCTAGTGATTTCTTTCCAAAACCTATCATTTAAGTTTCTTTATTAAAAAATTTAATTTTTGAATATGAAAAATTATGTATACTTTACGTGGGGGCATAAGAATTTTTAAAAGGCTTACGTGGGGCATGGCACAAGAAAGGTTGGGAAACACTCGTCTAGCTCGTTCTGTTGCTGAATTATCGTGTTCACGTGCATTATGACGAACAGACAAACATACTGTTCAGCAACGGCTTCCGAGACTACCACTATTGGATGATTTTACACTGGAGAATGGTGTCAGGCAATGAGTGATATGAACGCATTTCCGGAGTTCTTTGTTAGATCACGCTCAGTAAAATGTATACATCACCTTTCCATTCTTCACTTTCCGCCTATTTTGATGAAAATAACTCTGCCAAGCGCATGCGCAAAAGCGCAGAGGGTTTCCGAATCCGTTGCTAAACAATAACTTTACAAATGTATTCTTCGAACTCAGGAAGCTCTAAGCTGTGGAGCTTCATCAAAATCTTGAAATAGAATTTTTTTGATAATCATAATACTTCCTCTTTGTATCTATACTCATAAAAAGCAATGTTTGTGTGTGTGCGTGTGTGTTTGTCTGCGATGTCCAGACGAAGCTATTGCACTTACAGCCATGAAATTTGGCACACAGGTAGTCGTAATGATGACTGAATGCACCTCGAAGCCGAAATTTTAAAATTTAATCTAGAAATTTTTTTATTTAATGTTTTGTGTTGTTTTGGTTGATTTTTCGCACTAATTTCTCAATAGAATGGTTTCAAATAATTGTACGACAAAAATAGATACACCATCGGAAAGAGCACGCGATTTCCGTTCTAATGAAGTTAGTTTTGAATTTCTAACTCAATTCACTTTCAATTTACTGAATTTTGAGAAATTTTTAAAAAATACCCAGTTTTGGCATCGAGATGTTACTTTTGATTTTAAATTTGTTGCATCCGACTTTCTAATAACACTATTAATTTCAATTTTTTTTAGCTTATAACTAGAACGGTTCTGTCGGATTTTAAACAAGAACGGTTAAAATATCTTTTCCCGTGTTTTTTTAATTAATTTTTTTCTGGACGGTTGAGAGTTATTTTTCTCGATCGAGTTCCTCGCACGGCACTTCTTCCGAACGTTGCTGGCAATTTTGATTGGCGGACGCGCAGGATACGTCATGACCTTCAACTGAATAACTTTGATTATTATTTTCGGCAGTATCTTAACGTATTTATTCATCTCGCATACTTTGAGAGAGTTCCTCGCGCGGCACTTCTTCGGAACGCGGATGGCTATGTGATTGGTTGAAGGGGAGGTGACGTCATAACCTTGAATTGAATGACTGATTATTATTTTCGGCAGTATCTTAACGTATTTATTCATCCCGCATACTTAGCTTGCAGTATAATAATTTTCACGTTGCAATTTTTTATTATTGTTTATCACGAAAAAAAATAAGCGGGAAATCAATAATGTGTATCTTTTGTTTTGATTTTGTTTTCAAAACTTTTTCATGTTATTGTGGGCGTTTTTTTTTTTTTTTTCATTTTGTTGAAGTCTTGATTCCACGGGCAACACCTTGCGCGTACTGCTAGTAGTCTATATGAGAGCTAGTCTATTCTGCTCAATAATTTTGTGTTCTTTAAGTATTACTAAATATGATCTGTCTCTGACTGAAACGGTTCGAAAGGTCTTCAAGTGCAGCATTTATTTTTATTAGCTTCGTTATTATTTAATTACAAATCGACACTTTTATTCTTGCTTGTGTATATAATAATCAATTATTTAAAAGTGCTTCTTGATTTATGGAGTCGCGTACAAAAATGTCGGGATTAGATAATTCATACTTCTGGTTAATTATTTAATGCTGTTAAGGAAACTAGATAGAAAGAATAAATTTAATTTAAAATAATTTATTAAAACTTATAAAATAAATTTAATACTTTAATTCCTGGCTATTTTAAGAATTAAATGTGGATTTAGAATCGCTAAAAATTTTTGGGAAGAAAATTTAGTCGCGGAAAATTTTTCTGCATAAATGGGGACACGAGAAGAAAAATTTCAAGAAGCAAAAATTAGAGCATTGCTTCTTAAACTTTGGGTCGCGACTCCAAATGGGGTCATATGGCAAAATATTGGGGTCGCGAAAACATTCAAAGAAACTTTTACTATTAGATTCTTCGACCTTCTTAAGGTAAAATAGATAAGAAAATCATCTGGACTTAAAAGATTTCATTAAAATTCTCTGAATAACTAATTTTTTTATTGAATTTCCTGTTAGTTATTATCAATTCTGCTATTTTTTTATTACAAAAAGAAATTACGAGTTGAAAAAACTTTAAGACGCCTTGATCGAAAACATTCAATTTTGATTTCAAGCAATTTTCACAAGTCTTTTGAAGACAAGCTTAGTTATACCACTTTTCTTCGGAAGTTTTTCTTAGCGTCGTCGGTGAGACGAGGGAAAAAAATTAAAACGTTTTTATATATTTTTTTATTGCGTATGTTTTTCGAATCGAATATTTTAAATTGAATTCCTTAATGCATTAGGAAAACTCAGACAGTAATGAAATTAGTATAATTGAATTCTGTTTGCGCAAATTTTTTTCGCAATCCAGTCTGAGAAAAATGTTACGCGACACAAAATGTTAATAAACGTGTGTTAAAGAATAAATCTAATAATATGAATTATTCTTCTAGATTTATTATCATTAGATATGTTTAAGAAAACACATGCATTAGAAAAGCTCTTTACTTTTAATAAACAGATAAGTTTCTCTCCTGTATTATTCTCAATTTATCTCGATGTTCTGTTGAGAACAAATTATTATTTTTTTTTTGTATTTCATTTAAAAAGATAGCTTGTAACTGTTTTTTAATATAAAAGTTTCACTTTAACGGTTATAATTACTTGTCTGCTGATAAATACGATGAATATTTTTTTCCATAATGTGATATAAACGGATATATACTATTATCACTTTTTTACATTTTAGATGCACTGTTTTTATATTAACATTACGAATTTTTAAATTATTTTTTCTTGATCTTAACAAACAATTTAATATTTTCTGATGCACTAACATGAACGTTTTGAAAAAAATGGGTCGGGCCTATGTACATAAATGAGTGGGTAGTAAATAAGGAAGTATGTTCTCTACTTAGCGAAGTATCGAAGTGCCTACCAAGCAGATGCTTGCGAAAAAGTGCTTTGATTACTTGTTCGCATGCAAAATGTACAAAAATAGAAAATACAGTAAAACCCCGGTTAACAGAAACCGAGGTTATCCGAAAAACATATACTGTAACACGTAAGTGAACTAGCGGGAGTGTCCTCCCCTAAACTTTTTCGTATACTTTCCCAAAAAGGTGCTATTTCCCTTCCCCCCGGGTAGATAAAAAAATTCGAACCTACTGTAGCCCAGAATCCATTGACTATCAGAAGGTTTCTTATTGTAGATTATAGTGATTCTAAAATATTTATGTAAAGAATCAAATTCAGAGATGCGTGCGATTAAACGCGAACCGATTTTCTACTGTTGCCGTCTCAAGGACAAAGTTGTGTAATCCTACCGCGTGCACAGGCATTGCTACCAGAGACTGCTACAGTACGCATGCGCATGGAGTTCGTTTCAAAAGGAAAAAGTATGCGATTATACAGACCGACAGACAGTCAGCCCGTTGACGGATTTGGCCCAAAATTTTATACGGACCTACATTCATGACGATAAAACTGCGTACCAAATTTTATCCATCTAGCTATTCAAGTTTTTGAGTTATAGTGTTCACATGACTTCGAACATACAGACAGACAGACTTCCTGTTGACGGATTTTGTCCAAAATTTGATAGAAACCTACAAATTATGTTTAAAGACCACACACCAAATTTCATCCCCGTAGTTCTAATAGTTTTCGAGTTATCGTGTTCACAGATACACATAATTCCAAAATTGTGTTTTTCGGATTCAGGGAGGTCTGAAACGTGGAGATTCGTCAAAATCTCGAGTTCGAATTTTTTAACGATTACAATACTTTCTCTTTGTATACTTCGTATACGAGAAAGTAAAAAGGGGTGAAAATATTCTATGTGTAGTAAAAATTGGTAAGAAAAATTATATTAATTTATTCTTATTATTTAATTAATTAATATACGCTATACTTTTTAAAATTAAGTGATTTTTTTAAAAAATTTAGTATCAACTATTAAATAAAAAAATAAATAAACGGAACAGTTCAGGGCATTTTATTCAAAATCGGGAAAAACCTGGAACATTTTTTCATTCCGGGACATTGAATCAAAAACCGGGACTGTCCCGACTAATACTAGGACGCTTGGTCATTTTAGTATTGACAGGAAAATTTGCACAAGCCTGCGCAGATAAATATTCAAAGGATATGGAACTAGAATTATGGATGGAAAAAAAGTTGGAAATATTCTATGTATAGTACAATTTGGGAAGGAAAATTTTATAAATTTATTTTTATCATTTATGTAGGAATTGTATTTTCCCAGTCTAGCTTAAAAGCGTAAGTTTTAATTCCTTCTTAATGATATTTTCTCACTTTCCGTACAAGCTCATTTGAATAATTGTTGTATCAGCGGAAAGATATCGGAAGATAACGATCACGCGGTCTCTTCGTGCTAATCACGTGAAGCGTGGGTGTTTCTCCGTTAAAAAACCCAGTGTAATGTTTGAATCCTCAGGAGATGACTTTTTGAAATCAAGAAGAACGGTCATGCGGTAGGTTTGGTGAGCTTAGGCAGCTACGGGGTCTTTTCCCTGTTAGCACGGCGGCGATTTGCGATGGCTATAACTAAATATTTTAAACGAGGTGTAAATTGATATCTTAAGTAAGTAACAAATACCTCTTGTCTAAAATGTAAATAATCACCTGTGTAAATACTTTTCTCATTTCATATTATGCTGTTTAAATAAATAAATAATTAAATTTAACTCCTGTTTCTCCTCCTTTATCTTTGGTGCATTTACCCCTGGAGTGCCCATAAGATAATGCTTTTTCTACAACTTATGTTGGCTTCGGCAGAGATCAATAATATTTCCACAAAATTTATTCCTTTCCCTTTCAAAATTTAATGCAAGCTATTAAATAAATATTTTTCAAAAGGACAATTCTGAACATTTTCTTTAAAATCGGGCCAAACGGGACGTTTTCTCAATCCGGGACAAAGAGTCAAAAAGGGGGACTGTCCCCTCAGTCTAGAACGTCTGGTCTCTTTTCTTCCAAAAAGTAAACGTACATCTTTAGACACTAAACTCTGCGAATTCTCCTTTCTCTCCACTGGCATCGGAAGTCAAACCCAACCCCAAAAGAAAAACGAAGTTCTTACGTGGAGAAAGTGGCCCAAATGATAAAGCAGTTTAAGATGAAGAGAAGCTTCGTGTTTTGTATCAGTGATGACAGGGTCGGGACCTTCTCCGCGGGTGGTTTTTCGAACAGAGGGGGATGAAGGTGAGGGTCCACCAGAGCAGCTTTCGCAACGCCAGCCGATCCGTCTTGCTGAGCTTCCATGTTTACCTACAGACCTCTCCTTGTTGGGCAATCTCGGTGGGGGACTTTCTATCAAAATACGCGATATTTAAATACAAGAATGGTGATCGGAGGGGATGGCGAGTCCATTGTTCCCAACAATGCACGGGGAGGCAGAGATCGACCTCAAAGTTTCTTGAACTGAGAAAGGTTTTCGTATCCCAGTTAGAAGACAGTAGGTGATGGTGAGAGATTTCAAAACAAAGTTGTGAGAGCGAGTAAATGATGGAATTAAGCGTTGAAATGTGAGTTGTGCCAGGTTTCTGATTGTTTCCCGTATTGTGTTGGGAATGCTTCATTGGTTTGCTAAAGTTCCGAGATTCTAGAAAAGAGTTCGCAAGGCAATGTAGTGTATAAGGGAAAGAAAATATTTTTCTGGCATTTGCAGGTTATTGAAATAAAACTGAAGTTCATTCCGAAAGCGAAATTAATATGATTTGTTTAAAATAATGTTGTTAGCAAAATTTTAGAAATGCGTCATCTGACTCTGTTTCAGAGTTCAGCGCCTGCACTTTGGAAAACTTCCAGAAATTAAATTTGAGTACCTCTGGACCATTATGGTGAATAACAGTAACAGAACAATGAGGATGATAATCGTAACAGAGCACCATGGTAACACACCAGCACAGACCCTATAAAATCATATAAGCAGAATTTTAATATTTAATTAAAAATGCTTAGCCTCACACCGTTTCATATTTCTTTGCACTTAGGGAAACTTCTAAAAATGAGACACCAGTAACTATTGTAATATAATGAATAACAGTAACAGAAAAACATAGCCAACGCTAAAGATGATATTCGTAGCTGAGAGTCATGGTAGCAAACTTGCACAACTCCGATCAAATCACGTGAGCAGAACTTTAATATTTGATTAGAAATATATGGCCTAACTCCGTTTTAGATTTCTCAGCCTCTGATCTTAAGAAAACTTTGAAAATTTAATTTCAGGAAAGGTGGACTAACACGATGAAAAAGAAATAACGATGAAAATGATAATCGTAATAGGGCGATATGTTGGTACACATGCACTGGTCGTTTCAGACATTGTCTTTACTATTACGCTTAGGTTTCAATCGCAAATTGTAATACTTCGCGTCTAGAATGAACCGGATATTAACATAAAATATTTTCATTTAGATAACTTCCACAGAGCAAGATCAATCGAATTTTGTAATCTATCCAATATTTTATTTCCAAAGCCAATATACCAGATTTTTTAAAATTCTCTTCTGCGAGGATGGATCCATAAAAAAGTTTACAATCACGTCCCTGCCTATTGAGCCGGTTGTCGGCAGCACTCACACTCTTTCACATCCCTGTTTGAAGATAACCTTGTTCCAGATAAGTGTTCCGCCAATTTTGTAGAAAGGAAATAGTCGCTGGGTCATCGTGAAGCCATCCGACGGAAACGCCCTGGCATGTTGAGTGATAGTGTCATCATCTTTCCTGACAATATCCATACTGCTCGCAAAACTCAAGACTTGCTGCAAAGTTCAAGTCGGAAGTCTGGAGCCATCCCCCATACAGCCCATATTTGGCACCCTATCTGGATTCCAAACACTTATCTGGAACGAGGTTCTCTTCAAATACAGTGATGTGAAAACAGCTGCCGAGAACTGCGGACGTGATTTCTACCAAGCAGGGTTAAACAAGTTGGTCATGCGTTCAGATAAATACCTAAATAGATTTGGTGATTATGTGGAAAAGTGATCGGCACGAATATCTCTTAATTCCCCTTTTGTATTTTTTATCTATTGTTAATAAGTATTTTTTTTATCCCTGTAAACTTTTTTTTTTGGTTCCATCCTTGTATTTTAATAACTTTTATTAATTCTCGAAAGCATTAATTTAAATAGCGAGCGGAAGAGAGCGGCACTTGTTTAGTCTTGGGGGTAGATTCAGGTTGAAGAGGAACGTGAATTTTCTTTTTCAGGGTGGTATGGGCTTCAAAAATCAGGGTTTTTAGGAATCTAAGATACACACGAATAGAAAGAACTTGGAGAGATAAATCTACCCAAATATATATAACAAGAAATGTAAGCACATTTGTACACGTGGCATTAGTCAACAATAAATTGATTCAAGGTACTTTCCACCTATTTCAGAACATCATTAAATCAAGGGACTATATTTAGAGAGAAAAATAATTATTCGTTGAATTCAAAATCTGCTTTTTTTTCATTTATTTCATTTTTACATTCCCCCATCATTACGCAGGAGAAAGTACTTTGAACATCAAAAATTCGGTCTCGAGATTTTGATGGATCGCCACGTTTTAGATCTATCTGAGTAAAATAAATTTAAAAAAGGAATTATGCCTGTTTCTGAATACAATAACTCGAAACGGAACAAGCTAAGCAAATGAAATTCGCTACATAGTTAGAGACAGTGATGGTGTGGGCTGGCGAAGCGCACGGCCTCTGGGACCACAATCTTCCGACTTCTGACAAATTTTGGTTTAGTTTACTCCTTATTAAAAATGATTTAAACCTGAATAATTTTAGCTCATTGGGGGGGGGGGGGGGGGGTGACTTAATACAAAACTATTCCTCTACAACCGCCCCGCCCCCCCCCCCAATGAGCTAAAAATTTAGTTAAATCATTTTTAATAAGGAGAGCAATAGC
>BGPR01000848.1:21964-93315 GCA_013235015.1 Araneus ventricosus
GGGGTTACGTATTGCTCTGGCTGATGCTTGTGTTTCGCTTGGCAGGCAACAGCCTATCTGCCTTATACAGCGGTAACTCGTTATGCGCATCGGCAATCATGTTGTGATCAAATTCGCTGGACTTTGAACAATGCTGTTGAGCGCAGCCGAGGACAGGACCTCATTCTCATCTCCCAGTTAGGCATCTTCCTCGCCAGCCATGCATACCATGCCCTTAACCCACAAGCACTGCTGGGTGTATAATCGTTGTACCAGTCGTACGCAAAGGAAAATCAGCACGACTCATATACCACCTGCTAGAAAAGCAACTGAAATTATAATTTATGACTTTTTGAAAAAGAGGATTAAGTACATTTTATTATAAATGATAGTGTTTAAAAACAAAATCAACTGAGAAAAAGGAGAATTAAATTTAAAATAAATTTACTAAAGCTTTAAATAAGAACATGTTAAATAACAAAATTTTACAATGTTAGTGGGCGCAATTGCAACTGCATACACAAAAAACAAATGAAAATCAAAATCTTTTCAGAAGAAGCAAGAAACTAATATAAATACTCGAGAATCAGATTAAAACAAAAAACAGGATCCATTGTAGACCATTTTATCAATTCAGGGCTGAGACCGTTATCTTCCGACAAATGGATTCAATTTGGGAAATTTTTCTAGAAGCTTGCATTGCCATAAAAAAGCTTCTCTTAGTTGAAATTTCCCAACAAAAGAACAAAAGGAGACCAGTGCTCAAAAAGCATTATTTTAAAGCATTACAAATGATAATGCACTTAGTCTGAGTCAGTCAGAATTCTAAAAAAAGCAAGACACCAACTTTGGTTTCTATTTCGAATTTTTCAAAAGATTAATGGAGGATAAAAAGAGGTGGATAACAAACAATGACATTAATTCCAACAAAATTTGGTTTTTAATTGTGTTTTAGAAAATTCGGTCAAACTTCTATATTTGATATATTAGCTAAATTTGGATATTAATAGAAATGAGAGATACTTTATATGACCCAATTTGGCCTTACATATTCCTCGAGTCTATGGCAATAGATCAGATGTACTTGTAAAGGATTCGAAAGATTAGTCGAGTCTTTGGTGGAGAAAGGAGTTTAAAAACTTTGTCAGAAATTTCTGTCCAGATTCTTACATTACTTATAACTAGAGGTTTTAACCGTGTAGCATACACCCCTGGGGTACTCAAAGAAGAACTTATTTAGGGAGTACCGAAATGAAGTTGGTAATGGCGGAAACAGAGAAAACCTAAAAGAATTAAAAAAAGTTCAAAGAATTTTTTTCTCACTCATTATGCCATATGATAGGTTGGTTATTATGAGTGCAAATTTTAGCTATTCATATAAATTAATTCGAGAAATTATTACAAATGATTACATTTTGTTTTGTCGTTGAACTAATACTATTTGAAAATGCAAAAATGTAACATAAAAGATAAGTCAGTTCAAGTATGCAATTCGAGGCTCATTTCCTGAGGCAACTGCAAGCCCTTAACATTATTGAGTAAAACTCTTTACAAGACTGGATGTTCGTGTGAGTGGGAGTGTATATGACAGAAGAGGTATTGAAAATATAAGGAGTCTATCAAGGGCATGAGAGGAATAAAAGGTCGGGAACTCTGCTGAAAGCTTGACAAATCATTCACTGTGGTGGTCCTAGTGGTAAGGTCTAAGCTCAAGATCGGAGGTTCTGGAAACCATCTACCAAAGATCCGCCCGTAGTGGGTTCTGGTGACGATTACATTTGAGTTTGTGTCAAATCTCACTGCTGCGCGGAGGTCTGGAGAGTGTCGTTTGTAGTCATCTTGCCACGGTTTAAATCATTAGAACGTCCTCAAAAGACCTATTCTTGCTTCAAATTGACGTCCATAAACTATAATCTAAAACCAAAAGCACAAGATTAAACAAAGAGATAAAAGCAGCTTTTCTCTCCCAAAATATATTTAGTTTATAATCGAAAAACATATCTTAAATGGATTAATTTTGCTCCAAACCGACTTAAAAAAGTTAGCTTAAGAACAGTTAATATTCATTTATAAAAATAAAGATGAGTTTATAAGGTATATTGATAGCATCACGAAATCGCACACTGTTGAAGGCGAAAAGAAGAATAACTTTAGAAGAGCTGAAAGTGATTTTCAACGAGTAATTTTAAAGCCTCAAAACTTTTTTGTCAAATACACAAATATATAAAACTAATGAAGTCCGTTTGCTATTTTAAGTCTTATTAGATATATATATGTTTTCATTGTACTTTTTATTTTCTTTTGCTCGCGTCAAGTTTTCCAAGGAAAGAGATCTTTGTTGTACTTATCCTGTACACTATTAAATCCAGAGAGATAATATATATATAACTTTTTTATCTTTTCAGACCTCTTTTCTGTTATCTTCACACTTTATATCCTGTCTTTTCAAGAAAGTAACATCCCAAATCCTTAGGTAAGCTTCCAAGTAAGACCGAGTGTTTGTTTAATAAAACTGATAAGCTACCAAAAAAACAAAAGAAAATATTTTCTTTTCAATGGGTGGACCAAGATAGAATTCGGTGTTGTTTATCTCTCCTTATAGTTTATGGATAGATGTGAAGAGAAATGGGAGGAGATGAGATTGGAAAAAAATGGCAAGACTAATTTGAAGCCGGAGGTAGTACAATTGGCTTGATAAACATTCGATGGACGCACTCGAGAAACACCAAAGACTTTTAAAAACAATTTTTTTACTCAGTTAGTACTCACTCCACTGCTTGGAAATGCTGATCAAGAGGTTTGTTTTTATTATTTTTTAGCAGATTTCTCTACTTTCGTTTATTTAAATGTTGTTTTCGTTATAATTTTGAACCCTCTGGAGCGATATCCCTTAGAATGACACATTAAGATCAAATAAACACAGTTCTTTGTTATGAATCTTCATGGTCTTTGATTTTTCAGAACCGCAGACGTCAGAAAACTACATGCGATCTTATGCTGTTTCAGGATTGTAATTAAATCATTTTTACCATATATAAAAATTTTTGGAGGAATTGTCCATTTGGTTTTCTCGTCGAGAGAAATGTAGTGACGCATAAAAAAATCGACCATTAAGATTTTGACGAATTTCGAAGTTTTAGATCTCTAAGTCCAAAATCACATTTTTCGGCATCTTGGCTGTCTTTTCCGTTCTTCTTCTATTTGATGCGGTGTTGTGGATACAGTAGCATAAGCAAAATGTAACGAGTTCAATGACTGAAATATTAATAGTGGTGAAATATTGTTTGTCAAGAGAGACTTTTCAACAGAAATGACTAAAACTTTCTACTTTGTCTAAAGTTTCTCTCTTAAGGGATGGAGCTAATGTTCAAGGACCCCCATTGTTGGGAAAAGTGTGCTAATTACATTCAGATGTTTTACAGATGTGCTTTCCAAATAGATGGACATTGGTGGTCAAATGACCAGATGTGATGTGATGGCACATTGTTGAAAGAGCATGGATTCTGGGATTGATTCAGACTCTTTCTCTTATCCATAACTTGTGAACTGTTCCTGAGACCTCGTTGGTTCCTGGCACTCTGGCCAGACGTGTGCCCAGCGGACACTAGCCGAGTAATTGTGTCGACCGTAATCTCTCTCAATATATTGAACCCAATTATTTTTAAATATTTTCGATTTTATATTTTGGTATTAAATATTCATCTAGATTAAATGGATGTGCATACTTTAGTTTTGTATTACAAACTTCCACTCAGTACGTTACGTAGGGTAGACGGGTTAGTGGCCGTTTTTCTTCTCAAGATTAAAAAAAAAAGAATTCAAAAGATTTAAGATTGTTTTAACACTGACGCTATCAGTGTACCTTCAGAAAGAAAATTGCTATGCATGGTAAAATTTGAATATATTAACTACAGTATTAATTTAAACCTCAAGAGTGAGACTCAATGTTTAATGACACTTGCCCCGACAGCAAGTAAGCTATGCTTCCACTACTAAAATGAAGCGACTATCGACAAAATTCTTCTTCGTATTATTATATTTTTTAATTTAAGTAACATACGGGTTGTGTATTATCCAATTATTAGATACACAGTATTATAATTATTGAGTAATTTTGTGTGCGTTTCTATTCAATGAAAGCTGCAGAATGCAGCTTTTATGGATTCATCGTCATAGTATTGTATAATTATAATCAAAATTGAGTCCGCATGGTTTTTTCATAACAAAATATCTTGCATTAATAAATTCTAAGGCATTTGTCCTCACTATTCAGAGATATGTTCATACGGCCTTCTGAAGATGCCCGATGCGAAATGGCTAACACTATCGCCATTTTTGCTTCTCATGGTGAGGGATTTTATTCTAAAAGCATTTCGATAAACAAACAAGCCCTAAGTAACAATGAAGAATTATCTTTCTGAACATTATTTGTAGAAATGAAATTTATTTAGTTGACAGAATTAAAAGAACGATTATTTAGTAGGAAATTTACTCAGCTGATTAAAAATTAGAAAATTGTAGCTGGATCTTTTAGAACGAACGCTGCTGCTTACTAATGGCGCTGGTATTGGGGAAGATGGAGACAGATAATAAAACACTTCTGGGAGCAGCGTTCAATCACCGGAAAGTTTAGAAAAATATGAAACTAAGCTACGCCTGCCTGTAGCCAACTAGCCCGCGTCTGCCCTATCGTCATCCTACATTTAGTGGAATCTAGCTAACGCGCAAGCGCAAAACGCAAAGGGTTTCCTGCACTGAAAACAGACAGTAAACGCTGGTTGGCACATGCATTGAGCTCGGATTAACACGTATAGATTCTAACCTCTATCCAGTCATGAATCACATAAATAATCAATACTGGAAAGCCTAACAAGTGATTTGATTTCTAAGCATTCAAAATCTAGAGTTATAAATCTGTCATCGATATAATGAAGCTATTTTGAACATCTTATCGCGTTATACTTCGTTTACTTATCAGTCAATTCTTCTTACGAAATGCACCTGTTGAAACAAATCTATTCATCAATTCAATGTTAAAATTTTAACAGTAAAAAACAACAACAACAAAACATGAAGGCTATTGCTATCAATACAGTCCGATGTTCCTGAAAGATCACAAAATATTTTTGTCCATTTCGCTGATTTATTTTTTCTTCTTTTCTTTTTTTTTTTTCAGAAATAAATAAATATCAAACACATTGTAACACACTCCGGGAGTTAACCAACAACCAGAATGTTCACACGTTTATCGCAATGAAGGTCAGCTACTGGAAGAGTCTCTGGCACAAGCAAGACAATTGCAAAGCAGCTTGTATCTGTAAGTGCAAATAACTGATAAATAAATTTTTTCCCTAGGTATTTGTTTATTTTTTAGATTCACAGGTGCAAGTGGTTTGCTGGTCCAACGATTGCGACGACTAGCGATAATTCGCTCGATAAGCAGCAAAAATAAACACAACCTAATCGAATGAATTTTGCTATACAGTCTTTTTTTGATTATTTATTTCGCGAATGCATTTAATATTGTGTGGCTGATTCATCCGAGGTGCTTGAAGTATATAATCGCTCTTATGCCTGTTGATACTGATTTTCTGGTAGCTAAGAAAATCCAAGTTACGGATCTAAAAAAATTGTGTTATGATGGCTGACGCAACTTCTTTAGAATATGATAAAGGTAATCTTCTAGTATAAATATTGATTGCCATTCAGCAAGTTTTTCTTTGTCTGTTCTTGATTATCATCTAAACTAAGAAACTGAAATGACTACAAGTAGTTTTTAACGGTTGATTAATTTATTTGTAAGAAAAACAGTTTTAGTCAAGTATGTGAAATTCAAATTGGGTTAAACCGGTACATTTTTAAATCCAGTGCTGACATGTCAAATTCGTGGACGATAAGCTTTATAATACAGTAGAATTCTCACGCAAGTCTCCACTGCGAATTTCTCCTCATACTAGCAGAAATTTTTAATCGAATGCTAAATAACATTCAAAATATTCTCATATAACAGCGTGGTTGTCTCCCATACGAATTTTTCTTAGACCTTATCTTTTCAGTTTTTGTGTTTTGAAGAAAGTGTGCAATTTCTGTAGAAACAAACCGTCCTCACACGTGCCTGTTTCTACGCATTTCAATATTATCATTACATGATAACACTAACAATAGAAATGCTTATGAAGGGTAATGCAGTTGTGGGGACCGCTTCTACTGAGGAGCAACATTTCTACGGGTCAAGATCTCCAAAATCGGAGGTGGAGCGAGTGAAACAGCAAATGGATGTGATAATACGCATTTTAATGTTTATCCATGCTAGTACATATTATTCTCTAAATTGGTGAGATTGTTACTTTTTGAGCATTTTCTATTACATAAAAATTAGTATAATTTAAATTTAATAAATATTACTTCATTTTTAATTGAATGATCATTAATTAAATATTTTGAACTTATGGCACATACTGGAAAGGGTTTGTAACATTTATTAAATAACTGTCAAAAATCTCTAACTCGTATAACGAAATTTTTCTATAGCAGAATTTTCTACATGGAGCCAAGCGATTTCTAGTATGGGAATTCCACTGTAGTAATCTCGATTATCTGTGTCCATCACCGAGATGCTGTTAATCGACCAGTATGACGCATTCCGCTCGCAGGACGTAGCTGATGGGGAGAGGATATATATGATCGGGCCATGCTGCTTAGGGGAGGCCATTGTAGGTCTTTTAGAACAATATGATGAGGGATATTTATTTATTTGCCCACGCCGGCACAGCCTACCCAGAGGGTGTAGGCACTGTGCCAGTGCGAGCTGTTGAGTACAAAATAACAATATAACAGAAGGAACAAACATTGCATCAAATTACAAAACATCACGTAAAACTGAATGACACCGCATGAAAAAAGTCAACAACACTATGAAAGTTCTGAACAACAAACGAAGACAAAGAGAAGTGACAGAAAAGTTCATGAAACAGCATCAAAGTAGTAAAACAGGAAACCAAAAATCAAATAAAAATTTAAACAAAACTTTAGGATATTGAACACACATCAGAATGTGTGACAGCAATTCAATAAGAAACATTTAAAATTTTATAATCAAAAAATAAAAACACACACAAATGTTAAAAAAAGATGATATATTTTTTTCACAACGTTTTCATCAGGAGAAAGCTCCACATCATGGCACACTGGAAATCTTAAAAAATCTCCTTTCAGTCTCGAGTATCAGTCTCTGAATCTCGGTAATGATTAATCAATTGTATATTCAAAATTATAAACTTCACACAACAAATGTATTATTTACTTAAAATTTAAACCACACCACGGTTGTTTTTTTCGCAGTAAGGTTTTCCGGGTTCTATGGAGTAAAGAACATTATTCTACTGGCCATGGTGATGAACACGTTAGTGGGTTTATGTCACTTGCAGAAAGCCAAACTACTATCAGAGTGAAAACATGCCATCTCGGGAGGGCGTTCAGCAGAAGCTAAACCACTCATGACGATTGGGGAGGGCGACAAAATTACATATAACCCAAGGCACTTATACCAACTAGCTACGCCCCAGCCGACCTCGTTTCAGAACTGTCAAATATCGAGAATGTTTTTTCATTTTTTAAGTCAGAATGATTCAAAGTAGGCCGTTGGAGTCGATTTTGACGATGTGAAGGCTATGAATGCCATTATTCAGGGTGTTCTTTATTACCGCCAGTTATTTAGAGAAAACAAAATGATAACATATTTCCATTCTCAAGCACTTCAATAGTGGTGCTGAGTAAATGCACTTCATGAAAAAACGATCAATCGTCCATATATCGGGAATTTTTTGCGTTGTTGAGAGGGGAAAAGGTTCTTTCAAAACTCTTAAAGAATCACTTCGGAAAATGCACAGGAAACAGCGAAATCAGTAACATTCAAAATCCTCCTCGTCAAACTATAATAAATGCTTCAAAAAATGCATGTGAGGAAGTTTATAATAATAAAAAAGTTTGCTAAAGTGCTAAACCTGTGACATATTAGTATAGTTAGTAAAAAAAAATTATAATTTAAGATAAACAATTTTTTAAGCCTGCTGAAAAAAAAAAAGAAGTCAGTCGATTTAAAATTTAGTCTCTGTAAAACAGATATTTCGATGCGTCCAACAATCCTCTAATAATCGATGTTCTACTGTAATATGTTCAAACAATTTCGACGTTGGTCTAAAGATTGATTTAATAGTGAATGCCTAAGTCATTTCTGCCTCTTCAAAGTATATGGCAGTGGTAAGTCGGAAACTAAAAACAAACCATCCAGCCTCAGGTTGAATTCTCAGATTGATAAATTAGAGTCATATTTTTAATTTGGTACTACGGGATGCTAAGGAATCCAGGGGTGCCAGCTGGGGAAAGGCTATTGGACAAAAAATCCATAAACAAACAAATAAAATTTAAAAAAATCAAAAAACAATAAAGTACAGTTAATTAAAAAGGGGAATCTAAGAGACAATAAATATATTGTATTGTTATCACTATCTTTCTTCTGGCTTATTTATCTACATTGTGAACAACTTATCATGTACAGTAAGTTTGTAGGAAGATCATTTGGAAAGCATAATTTTATAAAAAATTAAATAAGCTAGTATTATACATATTACTTTTACTTACTATAAACTATTATTGTTAAGTAATAAAAAACAGGAAAACTTAAATACTGAGTTCATATTCGGGACAACTAGGCTATTTTCATAGGGTAAAAGAGTTGAAAATCGAGACTGTTTTGGCAAATCAGAACAGTCTATCTATATAAATTAGAGAACAAACACCTCAATTTTCTCTTTCTCTAATTTAATAAGGTCATATTCTTACGTATAGTAACAGTGGTGAATGAGAATTTCCTTTTTAGAATTAATTTTTTAACTATATATTTTTTTTTCAAAAAAAATAAATCTAGTTAATCGTTTTATAACGTAAATTATAAACTTGTAGTAAATTGGGGACATTTATTAAAATTTCGGAAGACATTTTTCAATTGGGACAAGAATAAAAAATTTGGCTACAGTAGAGGGAGTCAGTCTGCATATCATAACCTTATTAAAAAACACAAGTAATTAAAACGAAAAAGACGCCCCAAAGCAGCCAAACGCTCTTTTGCATCATCTGCTACCTCTGATACCTTCCTAACCTACCTTAATTAATTTCTTTAACTATATTTTTTTAAAATTATGTTTAGTTAATTTTAAAACGTAAATTATATAGACTTGTAAGTTAAAATTAGAAACATTTATTTAAAAATTTCGGAACATATTTTCAATCTGAATACAAAGATAAAATCTGGCTGATAGAGATCTGGGTGTCTGATAACCTTTAAAACACAAGTAATTAACCGAAAAAAGACGCCAAAGCAGCCAAAAGCCTCGTTTGACAATCCTGATACCTTCCTGTCCTACCTTAAATTAGTTTTTTAATATATTTTAAAATTATATCTAGATTAATCTTTTGTTTAGCTGAATATTGTGGTTGTAGTGAAATTCAGGAGATTTATTTCAAATTCGGGACACTTTTTTCAATTTGAGGGCATACAGTCAAAATTCTTAAGTCCGCTGGAATATATAACCTTATAAAACACAAGTAATAAAATGGAAAAAAGACGCTCCAAAGCTGCCTCTCTAGAAATACTCACAACTGGAAAACATTGGGCCTTTCGGTATTTAAGATACCGCTACGATTATATAACAAAGCAACTTCGCTAACAGACGAGAGGCATGCAGAAGAAAAATAAAGCCTCCACGGATAGAACCCTTTTTTATCGACCACTAAGCTTTACGAATGAAAGGTCTTGGTCATTGTCAATCAGAGCAGCAATTTGAGGTCAACGGGGAGGCGGAATGTTTTATTTACAAGTTCATGAGTTTATCCACGGGAGTCGCCGTTGTTCAGGAACTCTCCTTATCAAGGGAAGGGGAAGTGATAGCTGTAAAGCACAGATTTTGATGGACGCTGAAGATCGTGCCACTGTGGAACGTCTTAACTCTCTAGTGAAAAAATGAGTTTTGTTTCTCGTTTAGGTTAAGGTATGTGAGTTACGCCAGAGGAGGGAGGAAATGTTGTTGCGGAGTAATTAATCAAATGGTAGGGAAATAAGTTGAGGCAGGTGGTTGTGGCTGTTTGGAAACTGATATATCAGTTTTACTTCCAGAATGCAGATCCATACCAATAATCAAAACCACGCAGAAAAAAATGACCGCTTGTGTTTTATTGAGTATATATCTGTTCTAAAAGATTTTCTAATCGTGAAAAACGCTTTTGATCAAAAATATTATCATATAAACAGAGATTTTGAAATTATTGGTATTCAGGCAACAAATGGGACACCACTGATGGATTTGAAAATTTTGATAGAATTGCCACTCTGATTACTCGATTAATAAGGGAATAAATATAATTTATACTACAGTAAAATTCTCTAAGGGCCATCTCTGCTTAACGTCACTCCACCAGGTCACTTTGTTTGGTAATCGGAATTTTTGGCCCAGAGACATTAAGTTAAAATAAGTCCCTAGGAACGAGCCACTGCATGTCGCTCTGAGCGGTCGATTGGATTGCCGTTCAAATGAAATAGATTTCATTACATCTCTCTGATTCGCACATTTTATTAAGAGGAAAGAGAAAAAGGAAGAAAAATTTCACTACACCCTAAAACAATCCGAAAATCAGATGAAATAAGCATCAGCTTTCACGAAGGAACAATTATTTTCCTAGTAGAAAAGTGAACTTACGGCTCCACATGTGGTCGAGCATTCAAAAGTTCATTTATGCCTTTCGTAGGCTGATTCAGACTCTAAGAAAGTATAAATTCACTTATGTTCTCTTTGTTCCTGCCATTACTCTTGACTCGCGACTCACTTAAGGGGTACGCGTACCATGATTGAGCCTCATTCTAGCTTGTTGCGTTTTGAGTTGTTGCATTCATATGCCAACGGATCGGACTTCCCGTATATAGATTTCCTCTGTCAATTCGACGTAAATCACAAATTTGGTAAAGTGTTGCTTTCTGAACATGTTATCAAGCACACACACTTCGGGAAAAATTGCGAATTCAAGAAAACCTTATATTGTTCCTACTTATGTATTTTACAAATGTGTGTAGAGAGTAGTGCTCCATGAACAAGATACGAAATTTGCAAATCATTATCAGCTTATACAGACAAGCAGGGTAAGCTACAAATCATTTTTCTTCTTCATCACTTTCCTAGTCGGTCCCCTTAAGCACCTTGCGACCAAATCTTCAATGTAAATGAGTCCCACTTGATTCTTCGACGAACAGATAATACTCTAGTATTTAACTCCAAATTTTGTTATTTTACAAATTGTGCAATTCTTTTCGCCAGTAGTTTGTTGGGATCAATGTGATAATATTATAGCATATGTGTTTTTATTATTGTGCATAAGTAACCATTTTTTTAGGCCGTTTTAAGACTAATGACCGGCATATGTATATATAGCCGATTATTACCTTCATGTAACATACTTTGAAGAAAGAATGGTTTTGGGTTCTTAGGGCCACAACGTGAAGATATAGCAGAAATTTTTGCAGAAGTTCTCTATAAGAAACCTTTACAATAGGTAGTAGTATAAATCTACCTGAAATAAATAAAGATAGATAAATGACATTTTTTAAGTAGTATAAAACTTCTATATACGTGAAGTTGTTATTGTTTTATTAATATGGATGTCTTTCAAACCTCGCACGCAATGTTTTCAGTTGACGATTCAAAAATCATAACTCCAATGAGTTTCCTTTCTAAAATGAAAATAAGATTATTTAGTTTTACGACACGCGAAAGAATGAAACTTCTTTCTTCATTTTCTTATACTGTAACTAAAATAATAACTACATTATCAGAAAAGAAAGAAAAAAGCAATTCTAATAATCATTTCTCAGTCCTTATAATCCAAACAAACGGAAAAAACGTATTTGAAAGTCAATTTGCTTCTTTCCTTCTAAAGATAAGATGATTTCATCGATTAGCGATTGTGTTTATGTATAACAAACTATTTATATATAGCTTATTTTGGAACATTATACTTTTATGTCTACCTGATCGAGCTTATTATTGTAATTCCAACGGGAGAAAAATACGGAGACTCTTTTTCACTAATATAAGCCAGACTTCTATTTTTACCTTCCTTCACAAATATATTATAAATTCAGCGAATTTTATTTTTTCCATGACTGAAATTAAACTCTGAAGAAATTCTATTCCAAACTATAACTAAACCGGGGATAATTCTCCCATCGACATTTTCGATATTTGCTGTTCGTTTCAAAACCTGTGACTAGCACTTTTGGACGATTTTACTCAATAGGGGTGACAGGCAATGTGTAAGATAGCGCTTTTCCGAAGTTTTTATTCAGTCAATGACCTTCAAGCCCGATTAGGCTTCTTTTTTATAGAGTTAGTGTTTTTTGCTTTCTCGTATACAAAGTATATAAAGAGAAAGTATTGTCAATCGTCAAAATTCGAACTCGAGATTTTGACGAATCTCCACGTTTTAGACCTCCTGAGCCCGAAAACACTATTTTGGAATTATGTCTATCTGTGAACACGATAACTCGAAAACTATTAGAGCTAGGGATGAAATTTGGTATGTGGTCTTCAAACATAATTTGTGGTTCTATCAAAGTTTGGACAAAATCTCAACGGAAGTCTGTTCTGTATGTTCGCGGTCATGTAACACTATAACTCAAAACCTGAATAGTCTAGATGATAAAATTTGGTACTCAGTTTTATCGCTCATGAATGTAGGTCCATAAAAATTTTCGGCCAAATGTCAACGAGGTTGATTGTCTGTCGGTCTGTGTAATCGCATACTTGTATCTCTCATGTTCTTTGGCTAGACTGTAAAACTTGAGTATCATGAATACTCATTAATTATTGATCTGTGCCCAATTTTTTCATCTCAATCAGTTAAAATCAGGTTTTCAAATTGCAATGACTATCAAAATGCTACGACATGATTTGTTGATAACATTTCGCTTATTTTACTTAAGTGAGTATGGTTGAGCGTTTGACCCTACGGCTGGTCTACGAAGGATTTAGCGGCCGCTAAAGCGTTTGAATTATGCATATCCCTAAACGGAAATTCGTTTGCATTCTCCAGATGGACGCCTGTGATTAGCAGAGTGATGAAATGTTGATATGAATATCTATAATAGATTACATACTCAAAACGCTAAATAAAGTGGTGTACCTCTATCGCGCTGAAAATTGCGAACGGTATACGCATTTTCTTTTAAAATATTAAGTTTAGGGAGAATTCATATTTTAGTTGTTTTCATAAGTAAATCACCATTCATATTATTTTTTCAAAAATATCGTCAGGCCTTGGGTAAATACCCCGAAAATATTTACCTACCAACTGGGACCACACCCACATACTGGTCGCATAGTGAGAAAGTTTCGGAGGAGAATACCTCCGCTGGTTTAGTTAGTCTTACAGCCAAATCAATAAATGAAAATGAAATGTTTCTGTACTGCCTAAAATAAAACATCCTCGCTATCCCATTTTCCACATCACCCCTATTTTGGAGAAATATTTCCTGCTTGGCGCATACGCACAGACTGGTCTGGAGGGTTTCTGTATCTGAGGACTGAGTCAATACACAATATGACGCGTTTTGCGTTCCAACTCTGGAGAGTATACGGAAGATAACAGAATATCCATTTTGGAACTCTTCCTTGACGGATTGGAGTCCAAAATTTTAGCTATAATTTTAGTGACACTTAGCCAATTTGATATATAGCTCGTTATTTTTTAAGTTACGATCTTCACATACATACATTGATGGATTAATCTAATATAGATATTGTTTCAACGGATTCGGAAACCTCTCGCGCTATTCGCAGGCCTAGAGCCAAGGAGGTTATTTTCATCAAAAATAGGGGGAAAGTGAAGAAATAGAAGGGTATATTTTACCATTTCTGAGGCGTGATCTAGAACCTCAGAATGCCTTATATGACTCATTGCCTGACACCCCTTGTGGTGATTTTGTCAATCATGAGGCCTGACAGGCGTAATATTAGCTCGAGGCCTCTCTCCTCCTCCCAATGTCAAATTCACGCCGTTGGTTGGCTTAGCACTAGTATGTACGTTGAATAGGTTTTGGGGCCTCCCTCCCCTCCCAATGTCCACACGTTGACAGCTATGCACTACGATGTAAGTCGAATAAGTTTGAGCCTCCTCCCAACCTAATGTCGCTTAAATTCCTGTTGACTTTAGCACTATGATGTCGTCGAATGGTTTGAGGGCCCCTAGGATTCAGAGGTACAGGCGAGCGCTCTAACGCCTGTGAAAAACCCCACCGCCCCTTTCCCACTGTAAAATCGTCGTGGTAGTCTTTGGGAATCTATTTGCTCAAACAGTACTGATCTACAGTTCTGGCGTTAAACACACGTGAATTTCATCCATCAGCACTTTTCGTCAATGAGTTATCGTGTTCGAATACATACGTACGGACAGAATCGATGCATTCACTTTGAGGTTTCTCCAAAATCTTCAAAAGCTCTACAATTTTGGGATGATAACCATGCAGCTGGTGTGAATGTTGAATGAAGGAAGAAATGAAGGCGCAAGAATGGTTGCAAGCAAGGGACTATTACAATAAACTATCCTCTACAACCCCGCACCTTGCTTGCAACCATTCTGCGCCCTTCATTCTTCCTTCATTCAACATTCACACCAGCTGCATGGTTATCATCCCAAAATTGTAGAACTGTTTGAAATTTTGGAGGAAACCCGCCAAAGTGAAATCCGTCGATCTGTCCGTACGTATGTATTCGAACACGATAACTCATTGACGAAAAGTGCTAGATGGATGAAATTCGTGTGGTTTAACGCCAGAACTGTAGATCAGTACTGTTCAGCAACAGATTCCAAGACTACCACTTTTGGACGATTTTACAGTGGAAAGGGGCAGTGGCGGTTTTTCGCACAGGCGTTAGAGGCGCTCGCCTCGTACCTCTAGAATCTAGGGGGCCTCAAAACCCATTCGACGTACATCATAGTGCTAAGTCAACAGTGAATTTGCGACATTAGGTTGGGGGAGGAGGCTCAAAACCTATTCGACGTACATCGTAGTGCTAAGCCAACGTGAATTTGCGACATTGGGTAGGGGAGGGAGGCCTCAAAACCTATTCGACGTACATCGTAGTGCTAAGCCAACCAACGGTGAATTTGCGACATTGGGTAGGAGGAGAAGGCCTCAAAGCAATATTACGCCTGTGGCCTCATATTGACAAAATCCGCTACTGGAAAGGGGTGTCAGGCAATGAGTCATATGAGCGCATTTCTGGAGTTCTTTGTTAGATCACGCTCAGTAAAATGTAAAAATCACCCTTCTATTCTTCACTTTCCCCCTATTTTGATGAAAATAACCCCGCTCGGCCCATGCGCAATAGCGCGGAGGGTTTCCGAATCCGTTGCTAAACAATATCTAATATTAGATTAATCCATCAATGTATGTGTATGTGAAGATCATAACTTAAAAATTGGAACGAGCTATATTACTGCAAATTGGTACGTGAGTACAACTAAAATTATAGATAAAATTTTGGACTCAATCCGTCAAAGGGAAGAGTTCCAAAATGGATATTCTGTTATCTTCCGTATACCTCCAGGTTGAAACCAAAACGCGTCATATTGGGTATTGATCGTCCTCAGATACGGAAACCCTCCGCGATTGTGCGTATGCGCCAAGCGGAAATGATTTCTCCAAAATAGGGGTGATGTGAAAAAAGGAGGGAGGGATGTTTATATTTTTCTTAGCAGCATACAGAAACATTTTATTTTCAATTAATGATTTGCTGTAAAGACTAACTAAACCAGCGGGAGTATTCTCCCCGAAACGTTCTCGCATACGACCAGTAATGTGGGGTGGGTAAACAACCAGTTGGTAGGTAAATATTTTTGTGGTATTTACCCAAGGCCTGGTTATTTTGAAAAAAATATTATGAATGGTGATTTACAATGAAACATATAAAATTTATGAATTCCCCCAAACTTAATATTTTGCAAAGAAATGGTGTATGTTCGCAATTTTTACGCGCGCTGAGGTACACAACTTTATTTAACGTTTTTGAGTACGAAATCTTACTATAGATATCATACAACATTTCACCATACATCTGGTTAATCACAGGCGTCCATCTGGAGAATGTCAAAACGAAATTTCGTTTTGGGGATTGCCATAATTTCCGAAACACGTGTTAGCGGCTCGCTAGAATTTCCTTCGTAGACAGCCAGGGTCAAACGCCAACCATACTCACTTAAGTAAAATAAGCGAAACGCTATCCAACACAGAGTCGTAATGTGCATTTTGAATTAAATATGCAATTTGAACACCTGATTTTTAACCGATTGAGATGAAAATTGGGCACAGATCAATAATTAATGTTAGCATCCGCGATATCAAGTTTTATTAATCTAAGCCAAAGGGCTTATGAGATACAAGTATGCGATTACACAGACCGACAGACAATCAACCCGTTGACGGATTTGGCCGAAAATTTTATATGGACCTACATTCATGGCGATAAAACTGAGTACCAAATTTTATCCATCTAGCTATTCACGGTTTTGAGTTATAGTGTTCACATGACCGCGAACATACAGACAGACTTTCCGTTGACGGATTTTGTCCAAACTTTGATAGAAACCTACAAATTATGTTTGAAGACCACGTACCAAATTTCATCCCTGTAGCTCTAATAGTTTTCGAGTTATCGTGTTCACAGATAGACATAATTCCAAAATAGTGTTTTTCGGGCTCAGGGAGGTCTAAAACGTGGAGATTCGTCAAAATCTCGAGTTCGAATTTTTTGACGATTACAATACTTTCTCTTTATATACTTTGTATACGAGAAAGTAAAAAACACTAACTTTATAAAAAGAAGCCTAATCGGGTTGAAGGTCATGACCTAATAAAGAACTTCGGAAAAGCGCTCATCTTACACATTGCCTGTCACCCCATTCCGAAGTAAAATCGTCCAAAAGTGCTAGTCACGGGTTTTTGAAACGAACAGCAAATATACGAAAATGTCGATGGGAGAATTATCCCCGGTTTAGTTATAGTTTGGAATAAATTTCTTCAGAGTTTAATCAGTCATGGAAAATAAAAATTCGCTGAAATTTATAATATATTTGTGGGAAGATACAAAATAGAAGCTGGGTTTATATTTGTGAAAAAGAAGTCTCCGTATTTTTTTTCCCGTTGAGTTACAACAAAACTCGATCAGGTGGCATAAAAGTATATGATTTCCAAAATAACTATATATAAATAGTTTGTTGTATACATAAACAAATCGCTATCGATGAAATCATCTTATCTTTAGAAGGAAAGAAGCAAATTGTTTCAAATACGTTTTTTCCGTTTGTTTGGATTATAAGTGACTCGAGAAATGATTATTAGAATTGTTTTTCTTTCTTTCATAGTAGTTGAAAATTTATTTTAGCGTTAAGTAATAAGAAAAATGAAAGAAGTTTGTGAGTTCTTTCGCGTGTCGGAGCAAAAACTTAAATAAATTTATTTTCATTTTAGAAAGGAAACTCATTGGAGTTATGATTTTGAATCGTCAACTGAAAACATTGCGTGCGAGGTTTGAAAGACATCCATATTGAAAACAATAACAACTTCACGCTATAGAAGTTTTATATACTTACATTAAAAATGTCATTTATCATGATTTTATTTATTTCAGGTAGATTTATACTACTACCTATTGTAAAGGTTTTCATGAGAGAACTTCCGCAAAATTTCTGTATATCTTCATCGATCGTGGCCCCTAGAACCCAAAACCATTCTTCTTTCAAAAGTATATGTTACGATGAAGGTGAATAATCGGCTATTATACATAATAGCCGGTCATTATGTGTAATAACCGCATAAAAAATCCGGTTACTATGCATAATAATAAAACACATATGTATAATATTATCACATTGATCCTAACAAACTACTGGCGAAAAGAATTGCACAATTTGTAAAATAACAAAAATTTGGAGTTAATATAGATACAATGGTTCACAATCTGTTCTGAAGAATCATGGGAACTCGCATTTTACATTGAAGATTTGGTCGCAAGGGCATTTAGGGGACCGACTAGAAAGTGATGAAGAAGAAAATGATTTGAGCTTACCCCGTTTCACAGAAAGCTGATAATGATTTGCAAATTTCGTATTATTTTGTCTGCTGGAGCACTACTTACATACATTTTGGTAAAAATACCATAATCGGAACAATATAAAGGTTTTCTTAAAAATTCGCTAATTTTCCCGCAAGTGTGTTGCTTATAACATGTTCAGAAATGCAACAACATTTTACCTAAATTTGTAGATTTCTGTCGAATTGCAGATGAAATCCATATACGGGAAGTCCGTCCGTTGGCATATGAATGCAACAACTCAAAACGCAACAAGCTAGAATAGAGGTTCTCAACCTGTGGTACGCGTACCCCTGGGGGTACGCGAAGTCAAAGTTGGTAATGGCAGGAACAAGAGAACATAAGGAATTTATACTTCTTTGCCAGAGTCTGAATCAGCGCCTGAAAGGCATAAATGAACTTTTGAATGCCCGACCCCTGTTAAGGCCGAAGTTCACTTTTCTATGGGAAAATAATTGTTCCTTCGTGAAAGCGATGACTTATTTCTATCTGATTTCCGGTATTGTTTTTAGGTGTAAGAATATTTTCTTCCTTTTTTTCTCCTTTTCCTCTTAATAAAATGTGCGAGATCAGAGAGATGAATGAAATCTATTTCATTTGAACGGGCAACTAACACGACCGCTCAGAGCGACACGAGTGGCCGTTCCTAGGGCTTATTTTAACTTAATGTCTCTGGGCCAAAAATTCCGTACCAAACAAAAGTGACCGTGGAGTGGGGTGACGTTAAGCAGAGATGGCCGCTTAGAGAATTTTTACTGTAGTATAAATTATATTTATTCCCTATTAACGAGTAATCAGAGAGTAGCACTCTCTATCAAAATTTTCAAAATCCATCAGTGGTGTCCCATTTGTTGCCTGTACCAACAATTTCAAAAATCTCTGTTTTATGATAATATTTTTGATCAAAAGCGTTTTTCACGACAAAGAAAATCTTTAGAACAGATACATACCAATAAAACACACGCGGCATTTTTCTGCGTGGTTTTGTTATTGGTATGGACTGGCATTTCTGGGAATGTACTGATATATCACGTTTCCAAACAACCAAACAGCCCACCTCTCAACTTATTTCCCCAATTTGATTAATTACCCAACAACATTTCTCCCCTCCTCCTGGCGTAACTCAATACCCTTAACCTAAACACGAGAAACAAAACCTCATTTTTCACTGAGAGTTAAGACGTTCCACAGTGGCACGATTTCCAACTGCGTCCATTCAAAATCTGTGTTTACAGCTATCACTTCCCCCTTCCCTGATAAGGAGTTGCCTGAACAACGTGCGACTCCCGTGGATAAACTCATGAACTTGTAAATAAAACATTCCCAGTCTCCCCCGTTGACTCAAATTGCTGCTCTGATTGACAATGACCACAGACCTTTCATTCGTAAAAACTTAGTTTGGTCGATAAAAAAGCGTTCTACCGTGGAGGCTTTATTTTTCTTTCATGCCCGTCTCGTCTGTTAGCGTGCTGTTCGTTAATAATCGTAGCGGTATCTTAAATACCGAGAAGGCCCATGTTTCTCCAGTTGTGATATTTCTAGGAAGGCAGCTTTGGGCGTCTTTTTCCATTTTATTACTTGTGTTTTACTAAGGTTACTAGTATCAGCCGGGACAGCACAGAATTTTGACTGTATGCCTCAAATTGAAAAAGTGTCCCGAATTTGAAATAAATCTCCCGAATTTCACTTACAAATCAATAATTCAAGTTAAACAAAAAGATTAACTAGATATAATTTTTAAAAATATAGTTAAAGAAACTAATTTAAGGTAGGTAAGGAAGGTATCAGATGATGCAAACGAGCGTTTTGGCTGCTTTGGCGTCTTTTTTCGGTTAATTACTTGTGTTTTAATAAGGTTATCAGACACCCAGATCTCTATCAGCCAGAATTTTAATTCTTTGTGTCAGATTGAAAATATGTTCCGAAATTTTAAATAAATGTTTCGAATTTTACTTACAAGTCTATAATTTACGTTAAAAATAATTAACTAAATATAATTTTAAAAAATATAGTTAAAGAAATTAATTAAGGTAGGTTAGGAAGGTATCAGAGGTAGCAGATGATGCAAACGAGCGTTTTGGCTGCTTTGGGCGTCTTTTTTCGTTTAATTACTTGTGTTTTAATAAGGTTATCAGATAGCCAGGATCATCTCTGTCAGCCAGAATTTTTATTCTTTGTCCCAGATTGAAAATGTCTTCCGAAATTTTAATAAATGTCCCCAATTTTACTTACAAGTTTATAATTTACGTTATAAAACGATTAACTAGATTTATTTTTTTGAAAAAATATATAGTTAAAGAAATTAATTTAAAAAAGGAAATTCTCATTCCCAACTGTTACTATACGTAGAATATGACCACCATTATTAAATTAGAAAGAGAAAGTGGAGTGTTTGTTCTCCTAATTTATATAATCAGACGTTCCTGATTTGCCAAAACAGTCTCGATTTTCAACTCTTTTACCCTATTGAAAAATAGTCCTAGATTTGTCCCGAATATGAACTCAGTATTTAAGGTTTTCCTGTTTTTTATTACTTAACAATAAATAGTTTATAGTAAGTAAAAGTAATATGTATAATAATGCATTTATTTAATTTTTATAAAAATTAGCTTTCCACGAATTCTTCCCAAACTTTACTGTACATAAGTTGTTCGTGACTAATGTAGATAAATAAGCCAGAAGAAAGATAGTAAAATTAACAATACAATATATTTATTGGTTCTTCAGATTCCCCCTTTTAATTAACTACTTTATTGTTTTTGATTTTTTTAAATTTTATTTGTTTGTTTAGTGGATTTTGTCCAATAGCCCTTTTCCCCCAGCTGGCACCCCGGATTCCTTAGCATCCCGAGTTGAAATTCAAAAAATATGATCTCTTTAATTTTATCAATCTGAGAATTCAACCTGAGGGTTGATGAAGTTTTTGTTTTAGTTTCCACTTACCACTGCATTACTTTGAAGGGCAGAAATGACTTTAGGCATTCACTATTAAATCACTTTAGACCAACGTCGAAATTGTTTGACATATACAGTAGAACATCGATTATTAGAGGTGATTGGGACCGTAATCGAAATATCTGTTTACAGAGACTAAATTTTAAATCACGACTTCTTTTTTTTCGGCAGGGCTTTCAAAAATTGTTTATCTTAAATTATAATTTTTTTTTTACTAACTATACTAATACTAACAGGTTTTAGCACTTTAGCAAACTTTTTTATTAGTTATTAAACTTCTCACATGCATTTTTTGAAACATTTATTAGTTTTGACGAGAGGATTTGCGAATGTTACTGATTTTCGCTGTTTCCTGTGCATTTTCCCAGTGATTCTTTAAGAGTTTCTGAAAAGAACCTTTTCCCCCTCTCAACAACGCAAAAATTCCCCGATATATTTACAGTGTCGTTTTTTCATGAAAGTGCATTTACTCGCACCACTATTGAAGTGCTTGAGAATGGAAATATGTTATCATTTTATTTTCTCTAAATAACTTCTTGGGTAATAAAAGAACACCTCTGAATAATGGCATTTTACAAGCCTTCACATCGTCAAAATCGACTCCAACGCTCGTTTCTGAATCATTCCTCGACTTAAAAAAATGAAAAACATTTCGATATTTGACAGTTCTGGAAACGAGTCGGCTGGGGCGTAGCTAGGTTAAGTGGCGCTTGGGTTATAATATGATTTTGTCGCCCCTCCCCCAATCGTCATGAGTGGTTTAGCTTCTGTGAACGCCTCCCGAGAGATGGCATGTTTTCACTTGATAGTGTTTGGCTTTCAAAAGTGACATAAACCCACTAACGTTTCATCACCATGGCCAGTAGAATAATGTTCTTTTACCCTTAGGAACCCGGAAACCTTACTGACGAAAACAAAACCGTGGTGGTTTAAAATTTTAGTAAATAATAAATTTGGACTTGTGTGGTGTTGTTAAATTTTGAATATCAATATTGATTAATCATTACCGAGATTCAGAGACTGACTACCGAGACTGAAAGAGATTTTTAAGATTTCCAGTTGCATATGTAGTGAGCTTTCCTCCTGATGAAACGTTGTGAAAAAAATATATCATTGTTTCTTTAACATTTGTGTGTGTTTTTATTTCTTCTTGGATTATAAAATTTTAAATGTTTTCTATTGAATTGTCACACATTCTGTAATGTGTTCAATATCCTAAGTTTTTGTTTAAATTTTTATTTGTCTTTTGTTTCCTGTTTTACTATTTGATGCTGTTTCATGAACTTTTTCTGTCACTTCCTTTGTCTTCTGTTTTGTTGTTCAGAACTTTTGCTATTGTTGTTGACTTTTTCATGCAGTGTCATTCAGTTTTGTTGCGATGTTTTGTAATTTGATGCAATGTTTGTTCCTTCTGTTATATTGTTATTTTGTACTCCAACAGTCGTCCGGGCCAGTGCCTTACACCCTCTGGGTAGGCTGTGCCGGCGTGGGCAAATAAATAAATATCCCCTCATCATATGTTGCCTAAAAAGACTCCATGGCCTCCCCTAAGACTGGCACCCAGATCATATATATCCCCCCCCCCGGTCGCTACGTCCCTGCGAGCCGGAACAGTTGTTACCTGGTCGATTAACAGACATCTCGGTTGATAGGGACACAGATAATCGAGATACTACAGTGGAATCTCCCTATAACGAAATCGCTTGGCTCCAGTTGAAAAATTCGCTATAGAGAAAATTTCGTTATACGGAGATTAGAGATTTTTGCAGTTATTTAAGTAAATGTTACAAACCTTTCAGTATGTGCCATAAGTTCAAAAATATTTAATTATGACATTCAATTAAAAATGAAGTAATATTTATTATAAATTTGTTAAAATTATACTAATTTTTATTGTATAAAGAAAATGCTCAAAAGTGAAGACAATTCACCAATTTAGAGAATAATATGTACTAGTACGGATAAACATAAAATGCGTATTATCACATCCATTTGCTGTTTCCACCCCCGCTCCACCCCGATTTTTGGAATCTTGACCCGTAGAAATGTTGCTCCCTCTGTAGAAACCCAGGTCCCCACAACTGCATTACCCTTCACATAGCATTCTATTGTTATGTGTTATCGCTGTAATGAACAATGCGAGTGGTTCCAGAAACAGGCACGTGTGAGCGATTTGTTTGCACAGAAATTAGCAACTTTCTTCAAAAATGACAAAAATCGAAAAGATAAAGGTCTGAAAAAATTCGTTATAGGGAGACAACCACGTCGTTATATGGAGAATATTTTGAATGTTATTTAGCATTCCGATTAAAAATTTCGCTATAGGGAGAAATTCGCTGTAGGGAGACTTCGTTGTAGGGAGATTCTACTGTATTATAAAGTGGCCCGGCGTCACGAATTTGACAGTCAGCACCGGATTTAAAAATGTACCGGTTTTAACCTAATTTGAATTTAATATCCTTGACTAAACCGTTTTTTCTTACAAATAAATTAATCACCGTTAAAAAACTACTTGTGTCCATTTCAGTTTCCTTAGCTTTTAGATGATAATCAAGAACAGAGCAAGAAAAAAACTGCTGAATGGCAATTCAATATTTATACGAAGATTACCTTTATCATATCTAAAGAAGTTGCGTCAGCCATCATAACACAATTTTTTAGATCCATGTGTGGAATTTTTTTCTTAGCTACCAGAAAATCAGTATCAAATAGGCATAAGAGCGACAATAAACTTCAAGCACCTCGCGATAAGATCAGCCACACAATATTAAATGCATTCGCGAAATAAATAACAAAAAAAGACGTAGTGTAAAATTCATTCGATTAGTTGTGTTTATTTTTCGCCGTTATCAGGCGAATTATCGCTGAGAATCGTCGCAATCGGTTGGGAACCAGCAAACCACTTGACAACCGTAACTACAAAAGTAAACAAATACCTGAGGGAAAATTTAGTTATCAGTTATTTGCACTTACAGATACAAGCTGCTTTGCAATTGTCTTTGCTTGTTGCCAGGAGACTCTTCCGGTAGCTGACCCATTGCGATAACACGTGTGACACATTCGGTTGTTGGTTAACTCCCGAGTGTGTTACAATGTGTTTTTGATATTTATTTATTTCTGAAAAAAAAAAAGAAAAGAAGAAAAAAAATTTCCAGCGAAATGGGACAAAAATATTTTTGTGATCTTCTAGAACATCGACTGTATTGATAAAGTAATAGCCTTCATGTTTTGTGTGTTGCTTGTTTTTGTTTTAAAATTTTAACTGTTGAATTTGATGAATAGTTTAGTTTCAACAGGTGCACTTTCGTAAGAAGAATTTGACTGATAAGTAAACGGAATGTATAACGCGATAAGATGTCAAAAATAGCTTCTTATTATATCGTACACGGACTTATGAACACTAGATTTTGAATTTAGAAATCAAATCCATTGTTAGGCTTTCCAGTATTGATTAAATTTATGGTGATTCCTATGACTGATAGAGGTTAGAAAACGCAGATTGTTAATCGAAGCTCAATTACGTGCCAACAGCGTTTACTGTCTGTTTTCAGATACGGAAACCCTTTGCGGTTTTGCGCTTGCGCCGGTTAGCGTTGATTCCACTAAATTAGGGACGATAGGGCAGACCGGGGCTAGTTGGCCACAGGGGCACGTTAGCTTAGTCGCGATATTTTTAAAACTTTCCGGTATTGAACGCTGTCAGTCCAGACAAGTTTTTATTATCCTGTCTTCCTTCTTCCACATCAGCGCCATTGAAGAAGCAGCGTTCGTTAAAGATCCAGCTACAATTTTCTAATTTTTAATCAGCTGAGTAAATTTCCTCACTTATAAATAATCGTTCTTTTAATTTGCTTATAAATTACAATTTCCATTTCTACAAATAATGTTCAGAAAGATAATTCTTCATTGTTACTTTAGGGCTTGTTTGTTTATCGAAATGCTTTTAGAATAAATCCCTACACTCATGAGAAACAAAAATGGCGATATGGGGCTAGTTGGGCCATTTCGCATGGGGCATGTTCAGGATGCGCGTTATAGAAATATCTCTGAATATGTGGGACAGAATTGCAGCCCAGATTTATTATGCAAGATATTTGTTATGAAAAACCATGCGGACTCAATTTTGATTATAATTATACAATACTATTTGACGATGACCATAAAAGCTGTATCTCAGTTTCTATTGAATAGAAATGCACAAAATTTGTATCTAATACTCTAATAATAATGTGTATCTAATAATAATGTGGATAATAACACAACTATGTTACTTAAATTAATAAAATATAATAATACAGAAGAATGTTTTGCGATAGTCGCTTCATTTTAGTAGTGGGGCAACTTACCCCGCTGTCGGGGCAAGTTGGCCCAAACGACTTGGTCTCACTTTGAGGTTTTAAATTAATACTTAGTTAATATATTCAAATTTTACCATGGCGAATTCTTTCTGAAGGTACACTGATAGCGTCAGTTTAAACAATTTTTAAAAATTTTGAATTTCCTTTTTTTTTTAATCCTTAGAAGAAAAAACGGGCCAACTAGCCCCGGTCTACCCTACGTGTAACGTACTGGAGTGAAGTTTTAACTACAAAAGTATGCACATCCATTTAATCTAGGATGAATATTTAATAACAAAATATAAAACAGGGAAAATATTTAAAATAATTGGGTTCAATATATTGAGAGATTAAGGTCAAAATACCTCACGGCTGAGTGTCCGCTGGGCACACGTCTGGCCAGAGATTCTGCCAGAATCCAACTGAGGTCTCAGGAACAGTTCACAGTTATGGATAAGAAAGAGTCTGAATCAATCCCAGAATTCCCATGCGTACTTTCAACAATGTGCCATCAATCACATCTGGTCATTTGACCACCAATGTCCATCTGCACATTTGGAAAGCATCTGTAAAACATCTGGGAATGTAATTAGCACACTTTCCCAACAATGGGGGTCCGCTGAACAACTCTAGCTCCATCCCCTTAAAGAGAAACTTTAGACAAAGTAGAAAGTTTTAGTCATTTTGTTGAAAAGTCGTCTTGACAAACAATATTTCACCACTATTAAATTAAATTTCAGTCATTGAACTCGTTGCGTTTTGCTTAGCTACTGTATCCACATACACACTGTCAAATAGAGAGAAGAACGGAAAGACAGCCATGATGCCGAAAATGGATTTTTTGGACTTAGAGAGATCTAAAACTTCGAAATTCGTCAAAATTTAATGGTCGATTTTTTTGGCGCTCACAACATTTTCTCTCCGTATACGAGAAAACCAAAATGGGACAATTCTCCAAAAATTTGCTTATATGGTAAAATGATTTAATTACGAATCCTGAAACAGCAATAAGCATCGCATAGATTTTTCTGACCGTCTGCGGTTCTGAAAAATCAAAGACCACGAAGATCAATAACAAAGAACTCGTGTTTTATTTGATCTTAATGTCATTCTAGGATATCAGACTTCACGGGGTTCAAAATTATAACGAAAACAACATTTAAATAAACGAAAGCCGAGAAAATTGCTGCAAAAACATAAAAAACAAACCTCTTGATCGAAGCATTTCCAAGCAAGGGAGTGAGTACTAATCGAGTAAAATTGTTTTTTAAAAGTCTTCAGTGGTTTTCCAGAGGCGTTCCATCGAATGTTTGACAAGCCCAAATTGAACCCTCCGGCTTCAAATTAGTTTCTTGCCATTTTTTTCCTAATCCTCATCTCCACACCTTATTTCTCTTTCACATTCATCCATAAATATTAAGGAGAGCAAAACAAACACCGAATTTCATCTTGGGTCCACCGTGAAAAGAAAAATATTTTCTTATTGTTTTTTTGGTAGCTTATCAGTTTATTAAATAAACACTCCGGTCTCATTTCGGAGTTTACCTAAGAGTTTGGGATGTTACTTTTGAAAGACAGGATATAAAAGTGTGAAGGAATACAGAAAAGAGGTCTTGGAAAGATAAAAAAAAAGTTATATATATATTACTTCATCTCTGGATTTGTGTAACAGGCATTAATAAACAAAACGTAACTTTTCCTTGGAAAACTTGACGCGGCGAAAGAAAATAAAAATACCGAAAAACATATAATCTAAATAAGACTTAAAATAGCAAACGGAGCTTTCATTAGTTTTAATATATTTTGTGTATTTAATGAAAAGTTTTGAGGCTTTAAATTACTCGTTAAAATCTAATTTCGCTCTTCTAAGTTTGTCTTGCTTCTTTTTCGCCTTTCAACAGTTGCGGAGTTTCGTGATGCGTATCAATATTCTTATAAACTTCCATCTTTATTTTTAAATGAATATTAACTATTTTAAGCAACTTTTTAAGTCGGTTTTTGGAGCAAAAATTAATCCATTTAAGATATGTTTTTCGATTATAAACTAAATATATTTTGGGAGAGAAAACGGCTGTTTTTGTATCTCTTTCGTTTAATTTGTGCTTGGTTTTAAATTATAGTTTATATGGACGTCCAATTTTGAAGCAAGAATAGGTCTTTTTTGGGACGGTTCTAATGATTTTAAACCGTGGCAAGATGACCAAGACGACACTCTCTCCAGACCTCCGCGCCAGCGAGAGGAGATTTGACCCACCAAATCAAATGTAACGTGCACCAGACCCACATACAGGGCGGATCTTTGGTGGAGTCGGTTTCGAACCCTCCGATCCCGAAGCTTAAGACCTTACCACTAGGACCACCACAGTGAATGATTTGTCAACGTCTATAGCAGGAGTTCCCAACCTTTATTCCCTCTCGTACCCCTTGATAAATCCTTATATTTTCACATACCTCCTACTGTCATATACTCCCACTCACACGAACCATCCGTCTATGTAAAGAAGATTTTATCAATAATGTTAAGGGCTTGGGTTAGCTCAAGAGTCAAATGACTCGAATTCATAACATTCGCTGGACTTATCTTTTATGTTACATTTTATTGCATTTTTACAATAGTATTAGTTCAACGCCAAAACAAATGAAATCTGTATTGTAATAATTTCTCAATTAATTTATATGAATAGCTAAAATTTGCACTCCATAATAACCAACTATTCAAGTGGCATAGCAATAGCGAGAAAAAAATTCTTTAACTTTTTTAATTCTTTAGGTTTTCTTGTTTCCGCCATTACCAACTTTCATTTCGCGTACCCCCAAATAGTTCTTCGAGTACCCCAGGGGTGTGCGTACCACAGGTTGGAAACCTCTGGTCTATAGTACTGAAGAATCTGACAGAAATTTTCTGACAAAGTTTTAAACTTCCCTTCTTCCACCAATGAGACTGCAATCTATATCTTTCGAATCCTTAGTACAAGTACATCTGATCTATTGCGCATAGACTCGGAGAATATGTTAAAAGGCCAAATTGCGTCATATAAAGTATCTCTATTCTATTAATATCCAAATTGAGTAATATGTATACAAATATAGAAGTTTCGACCGAATTTTCTAAAAGCACAATTAAAAACCTAAGTTTTGTTTGGAATTAATGTTTGTTTGTTATCCACCTCTTTTATCCTCCATTTAATCTTTTGAAAAAATTCGAAATCAGAAACCAAAGTTGGCAGTCTTGCTTTTAGAATCGTTGACCACGACTACATGCATCATCATTTATAGTAATGCTTTTAAAATAATGCTTTTTAGATGGCACTGGTCTCCTTTGTCTTTTGTTGGGAAATTTCGGGCTAAGAGAAGCTTTATTTGGCGTAATGCAAGCTTCTTACAGAAAAATTTCCCAAATATTTTGAATCCATTTCGAATAAGGTCCTCAGCCCTTGATAAAATGGTCTACAATGGATTCCTGTTTTTGTTTAATTCGATTCTCTCGGAGTATTTATATTAGTTTCTTGTTTTCCTTGAAAGATTTTGATTTTCATTGTTTTTTGTATGCAGTTGCAATTGCGCGCTACTTTAAACATTGTATAAATTTTATTATTTAAATTTTGTTGTTTCTGTTTAAAGTTTAAGTTAAATTTATTTTTAAATTTATTCTCCTTTTTCCAGTTGATTGTTTTTAAACATCATCATTTATAATAAAATGTACTAATCCTCTTTTTCAAAAGTCATAAATTATAATTTCATTAAGCTTTTCTTTACAGGTGGTATTGATGTCGTGCTAGATTTTTCCTTTTGCGTACGACTTGGTACAACGATTATACACCCAGCAGTGGCCTTGTGGGTTAAGGCATGGTATGCGATGGCTGAGGAAGATGCCTAACTGGGAGATGTGAAATGAGTCCTGTCCTCTGGCTGCGCTTTCAACTAGCATTGTTCAAAGTCTGGTCGGCCGATGATCACTTTTGGAACGAATTGGCCGATGTGCACTTTAGCAACGAATTACCCGCTGCAGGCAGACAGGCTGTTGCTCCAAGCGAAACACAAGCATCAGCCAGTTACTTCTGGAAGTCATCTAGCAGAGGACTCCAGTCTACACCTATAAATTTAAGCTTAGCCAGACATTTACCTCAGGTGATAGATACTCCGTAGAATCAAGATCGCTTTGACCAACAGAAGATATCACTATCTTTATCATAAATTCTTCTATTATGAACTTGGCTGGATATGATAGACCAAGTCGGAGTAGAACAACAGCTGTGCCGTAATAGCATTAGAGTTTCACTTACCACGCTTAACTAATCAGTGGAGTCCATGCCACCCTGTAGATGATTTTACTCTTCTGGCCTCACCCCATATATGACGAACAGTTAAGGGAAAAGGGAAGGCAATAATCGGAAATCATACGGTTGGCCGAACCTAATACCTAGTCTATAATCGAATGACCTGAAAAGACGATGAAGCTCTTTCCCACTTCTTCACCACCCTGTCTTAACCCTTTGAGGATGACTGTCACGCAAGCGTTCCGTCTTCTCGTAGCGTTACGAATGAGGCCACCCTCGAAGGGTTAACAGGATATATTGAGATATCCTTATCCGGAATCTGAAGTTGTTAAAAGTAAATCTATGACTCGATTTCCAAAATAAGCCGCATTGGTTTTAGTTTCGATTTTATGTAGGTCCAGATTTCCCACAGGCAAACTTAGGCCAGGGTGCAGGAGTCAGGAGGAGCATATACTGAAGAAATAACAACCAAATATTTCAGTATTATTTTGAAAAGGCCGTATAAAATGATATTTTGAAACTTCCATTAGCTGCATTAAATATATTGAGCGATACATTTTTTTTTGTCTTCTGTGAACCGAACTTCTTTGCATTGAAATCGATTTAAAGATCTTCAATGACCCTTCTAGCCTATCCACGGACAAAAGCGCGAACGAAGTTCCAGTAGGTATTTCAGACGATTTCAAGTAATTCGATGGAGTAATTTTGCAGGTGTTAATGTTTCGTTATTTCATAAATAGAGTAATTTTGAATTAAAAATTGAATGTGGTTCAAAGATTATAAAGATTACACTATTGTATATTAAACTGAAAATTATATATTAACTTTTTTGAAAGGTTGCGCAGAATATGCTTTGTCCTATGACATTGAAACGTGCAAATCCGATCCTGATTTTATGGTCGGAAAATGGAGGGTTCGAGTCTGGTTTAACGATATGCCGCTGTGTAGTGGTTTACATTACACCTGACCCTTCATGCCCTTCAGTCCCTTCATGCTGGTTTGATGTGACTATTTAGAGAGTGTGGCGGCTCAGGTGTCGCTCTTGATATTTGAACGTGTGTGACATTATAAGGTATGTCCGAGATAACCAACGCATTGGGTTTTAAAATAACAAACCAAATTAAGCTCACCGAACTAAACGAAAATTATGCTTATTTTAAAGGGATATCAAAAATCTGTGTTGCCGTAACATTTATAACAACAAAAGTTAGAGTCTAATTTTTTAAACAGAAAAAACTTTAGCTTAAAATTATAAAACAGAATATGTTTCTGAAATTCCAACAGTATGCATTGAAGATAGATAAATTCTGAAACGAACGTTTAAAAATACATGTGTAGAGTTTAAAATTAGCGCAGCACGCATGCATTTCACAGAAACGTCAGTGGCGGCTCGTCCGTTGGTGCTGCAGAGCTGCAGCACACCCTGATTTTTTTAAAAATTGTATTTCGTTTTTAATCTTATTCGCTTACATTTTCAATCTCAGAATTCCATGACTTACGAAACTGCAAAAAAAAAAATTAATAAAAAATTGAAAAGAAGACAGAAAATATATCAGCAAGTAAGAGAGAAGCGGGTCTGAGCTGCAAAGTGCTCTGCCCCGCCCCCCCCAAAAAAAAAATTCGTTCACTGCGCAGAAAATTCAGAGAAAAAAGCAACCCTTTCTCCCATTACCTTAGACGGGCTATGGGCTGCCGGCCGAGCAGTTCTGGGAGGCACGGAGCCGATTGAACGAGAAAAAGATGCTCTTTTTAATTTATTTTTATTTTTTCCTCATTCCCACACAAAGTGGCAATCTCATTGGCTGTTTATGGGTTTTGGTTTCGGTTTGTGTTGCGTCGACAGAAACACATCTGGTTGATTGATTATTTGCTTTCTTTTGATAGAAGGCTAGATTTTTTAAAAGAATATATTCATTTTTGGAAGAGTTATCGAGTGAAGGCGAGGAGGGAAGTGTGTATGTGGAACTCTGTTTTTATTTTTATTTTTATTTTCTTTTTCGTCAGCTGAATCGTCACACAACATTCACTTCTGTTAGCAAACTAGTTACTTTCTGTTAGTAAAACTAGTAGTAAATGTCATATATGCTGGTTATTTAATTTATTTGAAAAGCAGGAACATTCAAATCTGGTTTTGGAATTAAAAAATTTGGCCTCCCGAAAGTTAAAATGTCTTTTTAAAAACGTATTCTCTAGATAAATATTATCTTGTAGCCCTCCTCGTTTCTAGTCTCCTCACGAGCCGCCACTGGGAAACGTACCAGATTTCGTCTAATCTTTTTATATACAGGGTGTTTTAAAACTCTTGGTACGAAATTTAAGGGATGATAAAACACATTGAGACCAGTAGAAATCGAAATATGATAAATGGTAATAACTGGAGCGGGGTTGCTCTAGAGAACTTTTCCCTCACGGGTTGATCCTATTGAGTGGTCGGCGTGCTCATCCAATCTCTCATCGCCGAAAATTTTCTGGTTAGTTCACAAGTGGAGCATCATCTACGATGATATTCTATTGGATTCTGATGATTTTTTTTGCAAGTATTATCTGTATCTCCAGCAGTCATACGAAAAATACCTGAGAATGTTCGCTAATTACTACTTTGATGGTGTGACCGTAGACGATGATGCACATCGTCTACGGCTAAACTTTTCAGCAGTTTCAGTCATTGTTTCATGAAGCAAATTTCTTAAATTCATCGGTATTTTTTCATAGTTTGACATTCTTGCGCTTTATCGTTTCAGAACAAAACAACTACCGCACCTTACGCTTCGCAGCTTTGAGTTCCGACAGTGCATCGTACGGAGATTTCTGGTTTTCTAGATTTGTTGTATCACCCTTAAAGTTCGTACCAAGAGTTTTGAAATACCTTGTAAAGAGAGTAAATTAAATTATTTTTAATGCATAAAGAATTAATTAAATACCCATGAAAAATTGGTTCTAGATTAACGAATGATTCGGATAATAATCATCGTCTTTGAACTGACTATATCCATCAATCCAGAACCGGTTTTATCAATAGGTGAGCCTAGGTGACTCCCATTCCAATCAGTGGGGCGCTAGTGCATCAAAAGAAAGTGCTATTCGTTCCTCGGACTTCCGCCCTTATAATAAATACTGAATTGCAACATATCTTTAATTTTAACAGGGAATATATTATTAAATATGTTAATAAATTCTTCATTCCAATATATTCCGGGATAGGTTCAGGGCTTAGAAGAAATTCATAATTCAGACCTTAAAGTCTTTTTCCTCTACCGAAGACCTATTCTGGTTTTGAATCTGCATGAATGAATGGCCTCTGATGACGTCACCCACTGGATTCTTATTTCTTATCGTTGTTTGATATTATTTTTGTATTTTTAACTCTTTCACGATTAAAAATTCCCTTAATTCGTATTTATATCTTAATAAATTCTTGATGTTTAAAATATAAATTGATGAAAATAATAGATTTTTTTTCTTTGTACAAATTGAATTTTGTTTCCTTAATAAAAAAAAAACTTTTCTACATGGGATTTGTTTATGCTTGACTATTTGAAGTTTGGTTAGACATGTGAATGCGTGAGTACGGATTGATAAGGGGTGCATGTTTTTTTTTTTTTTTTGCCAGATTAACCCTGCGCCGGCTCTGCGTTAACCGACCACCCACTGCATGAAAATATGTATGAATTGTGAATCTAAAAATGCCAAAAATTAAACGCTCAAGCATAAAAATTTATTTTTTTAACATTTAATTTTAAACTTCCAATCAAATGGGACTCTTGATTTTCTTCTGATCTCATAAAAAACGAAGAAAATCAGTTCATGATTATAAATTTAAAAAAAAATGTCAAAACTTAAATGTCCAAGCATTATGTAAATAAATAATTAAGTATGAAAAATATTTTATTTCGCCAACTCAGAAAGTAACGATATTTAAAAACTCAAGATGACTTTTGAAGAATTGGTGATTGAAGACCACGTGGAAATTCTCGTGCAGCGCATCTTTGTTCGATTAACATGACAAATAATTGGAAACATTTTGCAGAATCAGTAAATTTCTGTTGGATTTTTGAATAAAATAAATAAATATTATTATTATTTTTTAACTTTTGCGACGTTTGACAAAATAATATAAATAGTTCGATCGTTTTCAACACATTAAGGAAAATCGAAAATTTTATTCATGTCAGCAAGAAATAATAATCGAAATTTCTGAAAAAATCAGTTTTATTACATTTGTTTATCTTGACCGATAATAATTTTATGATGTAAGAGATTTTAAATTGTGTTGTGATATATTTAAATTGCTTTTAATATTATTTAACTTAATTCAAGCGTAAAATTATATCGTAATTAGAATTTTGTCTTATCAGTTTTGATTATTTTCACAACGAATAAAATTATTGAATTTTAGATATGTAAAACAGGGTAATTTGTAATAACAAACTTAACCGACTTTGTTTGTTTATCTTTTTTTATACTTATATCCCCATCAATACACAGCTAAAAGTGATCAACTAAAAGAAAAATGAGTGATTGTTTTCTTGTATATCATATCTGTAACAGGAAAAAATCATAAATATCAATATATCACAGTTTTATCTGTTACAAAGGTGACATTTTAAAATCACAGGAAAACATTAACTCATTTTTCTTTTCTTTTGACTGGGTCACTTTTAGCTGTATATCGACAATCTATTTTTCAGAAAATTATAATTTATCCAAATATATCGTCTGAAAATTAGTTACGCAAAATTTTCTTCATTTTACTTTGTTTTAAAATAATACAAAGAAAAAAAATTTTTTCTCAGGGATTAACAACAAGCGTAATGACTTTACAATCGAATGACACAAATAAAACTACGCGTGTCATTCGGTATCTATCTGTAACATTTTACTCTGACGTTACATTCTTTATCCTCTTGCAAGATGTACAATACTTTCCAAAATGAAATTGACTTGGCACTTTTAATGTTTCATAAGCTTGAATTGGCCCCATTCGGCAACAAATAAAACGATAAAAATGTTATGATATTCAAAACACTGCAAGTGAATTCATTTATTTCTTTAGTGCTATTAATTACTAGCCGCCTTTGGATACCAGTTGTACGCCGGGAATATTTTTCGCGATTATGTTCAGTTAAATCAGATGTCAATGGTTCTTTCAATAAAGTATTTATAAACTTTAAATTCAGATAGAAATTTAAGCAGCATTATTTTAGCCTAACCAGGGCAGGATTTATACAGGGTGTTCATTAATTATTGTCGGGTTTCCGTTCCTCATAACTTTCGAATAAAAAATATTACGCAAAACCCGATTACGTATTCGTAAATTACAACACAAAGAATTTTATTAATGATATTAAAAAGATTAATGAATTTGCACATGGCTGCCCTTCGTGGGTCGTAACAAATCGAGACGAAATTCGATTTCCCTCCAAGTGTTCTCCAGCGTTTGTGGGGTAACATTTTGGATCGCAGTAACAATTCTGCGCTTCAGTTCATCAAGGGAGGTCACAGGGGTCTTGTACTCAATGTTCTTGACAACCCCCAAACCAAATTTAGTTTCGAAAAACCACAATACACACATTGCTTTTTCTTGCACGGTCGCCATTTTTATTTATGACGTCATAATTCCCCAGACTGCAAATGCGCTAAGATCGCATTGTTGCCACTTAAAATTCTTTGAGTTGTAATTTACGAATACGTAATCGATTTTTGCGTAATATTTTTTATTCGAAATTTATGAGGTACGGAAACCCCGACAATAATTAATGAACACCCTGTACATTTCCAGGCCCTAGGCCAAAGCTCTTAATTCTGCGCTGTCTTCCCTGCATTCATCGCAACTATAGATATAGGTAGGGTTGTCATGCGTCCCGTATATACGGGACTGTTACCGCATTTCACTACTCAGTCCTGTATTGCTGCTATGTGCCCCATTTTCTCCCTAAACTCAGGTCAGTAGAGACAACTGAAACAATTTTGATTTGTCATTATAATTTTTAAATGACTTGCGTCCAATTTTATAATTATGCGAAAGAAGAAAATGACACGATTAGGAAAGTAAAAACAACTTGAAAACATGACTGAGCTAAAAAGGATTGCTCTGCGTCTTTTTTATTATTTTACGTGTTCGTTTCACTAGATTGTTTAAACTTTATTGTTTTTTTTATCAGAGTAAAATAAACCATTCCTACCCACTTTTTTCATGTTTTAATTATTTAGCACTTAAACGTCCCGTATCAGTGCTTGGCAATTATGGCAACCCTAGAGATAGGCAACGTAAATGTGCCGCCATTTTATTTAATGGGAATGGAAGTGCCCGATAAACAATGCATTGTATGGTCTTTCAGAAATAATACTGAAATGTGTGAATATTTTATTGTAATTTCTTTCATGTTTGAGCTCTCCGATTGTTGCGTCCTAGGCCATGACGTAGGTTGGCTCTATGGGAAATCGGGCCCTGAGCCTAACACTTTTTCTATTCATTGTGCCCATGAATATACCTAATAGAGTCAAGTCACATGTCGTCACAGTCGCATGAAAATCGTAAATGTCCTCGTCGTCTAGCAGCAAATTATCTTACACCGAGCTATTACTAGGATAGCCATAATTGTCAAGCACTGATACGGGACTTTTGCTTTCGCAAGTGCTAAATAAATAACACATGAAAAAAGTGGGTCGGTAAAGGTTTATTTTACTAATAATCTACTAATTTTACTAATGGGGTTAGAAAATCAATAAACTTAAAGCAATCTAATAAAATAAACACGTAGAATAATAAAAATGATGCGTGGCTTAACCCAATTGTATTTTAAAGTTGACATAATTTTATGAATTAGATCATTTTCTTCTTTCACATAATTATAAAATTGGGCGCAAGTCATTTTTAAATTTTAATGACGCAGTGTTTAGGGAGAAAACGGAAGAATAATAATATGGGACTGAGAGTGAAATACGGTGACAGTCCCGTATATACGCAGACCTAGCTTTCACTTCACTTTCTAATACCTCATGCAAAGTGTGCGATTGATTCCGGTATTAAATTGACGCGGCGCAAAAAAAAACTTTGATGAAATTTAATAAGAAAGTAAAAATTGAAAAACTGACACTTTTTCCATTCGCCATAGAGTAGAACCTCAATTATTCCGGCTGAGTGGAACCGTAATCACATGGAATAGTCGAAAACTCGATTAATAGAGACAATTTTGAATCATGACTTATTTTCCTTGGACAAGGGTTTTTAAAATCGTTGATTGGAAATTATAAAAATGGGTCCTCAAAAACTATCACGTGTTAACAGACTCCTTTATTAGTTGTCAAACTTCTTTTATGCAATTCTTGAAAAGATTTTGATAAAAATCTTTGCGTTTTCCCGATGGTTCTTTAAATCTGGGCATTCACGAGAAGGCTAGGCTACGCCATTTGTCCCACGAACTGGTTTGTATTCATCTCATTCCAGTCTAAAATGTTAGGTAAGTCATTCACGGATGTTCCAAAGTTTGTTTTGAGAGAAGGTTCAAAGTCGCAGACTTACTCCCCCCCCCCACACGGGGAATTTCCGAGTTTACTAGCCTCGTCGCGGGGTCCCAATCTAGGCAGAAGCTTTGTTTTCTCCCTACCCTCGCAACGGGGTCTCAAAAGGCCATCCGACCAATCCAATCAGACTTCAAGCTATTCAGGATTCCAAACATCCAATCCGTTTGCGCTAATTTCCATTGGGTTTCAACATTCACGAAAAGATTCCCCTTCCCGTGTTCCAAAAATCTTGGAATTGAGCAGTGGTGAATGCACCGCTCAAAACAATATATTCTCCCGCGCGACAATGCGAAACTTTGTGCTACATTATTTCTCCCGATAACGACATTTTAGGCGCCTGTGCATCGTGAGAAACGGCTCCAATTCCAACTTTGACACCCCTTTCTGAAAAATTTGTCGATTTCATTAAAAATGAAAAATGGAGATCAATTTTCTAGCACCTTCTCGGTTAACAGAAACCTTGCTTGGTAGAGGCCCGGATAAACGAGGTTCTACTTATTTATTTAATAGCCGCCTTCGGCGACCAGCTTGTTCGCCGGAAATATAATTTCAATTGAATCACTTATGCATAATTTGATACTCTTGGTTCCCTTAGCAAAGTAATTTTAAACTTCAAATTGTGATAGACATTTAATTCTTGCTTTTTAAGTAGCTTTGCACATGTTCTGTTTATTGTCAACACGAACGTCTCTAAAGGAGTCAAGAAACTGTCGGTGTCATTTTCACTTCCTCATGCAAAATTTATATTTGATATCAACATAAAAATGACGCGGCACATATTTTAATAAAAAGAATTAAAACATGGCAACCATAATCATTCAGCGTAATGGATCACTTCCTGATATATTTACTATCTTAAAGGAGAAATTTCCAAAAAAACTGGTGAAAAAAAATGTAAGAAAATTCATTTAGGAATATTGCCATTCGTTGCAACAATGAAAAGTATTGTAGCAAGTTATGCGTAAAAATATATTTAAAAATTTATTGAAATTAGAGAAAAAATTGTACAGCAACTTAATTCATATTATTGAATAGTAATTTTTTGCCATTTCAGATGGTTTAAAAATAATTTTTGTGCTGTAATATTTTCGGAAACTATTAAGGAAAAACGCCAAAATTTAACTTAATTTTTTATTAATTGAAATTTCAAAAAAAGGGCTCCGATGTGCACATTTCCACCCTCCAAAGTACAATTTGGAGCCAAATACTGTAGCTCTAGGTCCAGCGGTCTGCGCTGTAGAGCGCCAACACACACACGCACATTCTCCCTTATTATTAGTAAAGATAACTTGTTATTGTTATATTTACTTACTTTGTTATATTTACTTAGGATAGAAATTTGCTTAAATAAAGTTTTTATGAATAATGTATTTTCCATATTTAGGCCTTTACATTTATAGATGCAAGGACTTTCTTAACGTTTTAAGCAATCCATAAATGGACTCCCCAATTTAGACATTAGATAGATTTTTAACTAAAAGCAATCTTGTGGATGAAGTCAAGATTTGTAATTCAGTGACATTAAACGCGCAAAATACAGTACAGAACTGAATTATACATTTTAAAAAAATGGGTAAAAGTCAATCTACGTTATATTCTCAGAGAACTTTTGCAGTGTTATAGTAGTTTTATAAAGAAATCTATCCACTTTCTGATGAACCAAGATTTATTATAAAGATTTAGCTGATTGTTTTCCAAGTAAAAAAAATCGTATCATAAAATTACGAGTAAATTTTAGATTAGTAGCTCAAAATTGGAAGAAAAAAAGACTCGTAAAGTCCATTATATATAGGGTTGCCATACGTCCCATATACACGGGGCTGTCACCGTATTTCACAACTCAGTCCCATATTACTATTTGTCCCGTTATCTCTTTAAACACAGGATGTCAGTAGAGACAACTGAAGCAATTTTAATTTGTCATTATTATTTCAAAATGACTTGCTCTCAATTTTAGGTGAAAGAAGAAAATGATATAATTAAGAAAGTAAAATCAACTTTAAAATATGATTGGGCTAAAGGATTAGCCTTGCATCTTTTTTATTATTATACGTGTTTATTTTATTAGATTTCGTAAACTTTATTGATTTTTCATCGGAGTAAAATGAATCTCATGTTTTATTTATTTAGCACTTAAACGTCCCGTATCAATGGTTGGTAATTATGGAAACCCTAATTATAGCTTTCTTTAAATTGAATTAAACTTTTAATCCATCTCAATAAAAAGGTTAAATATCAAATAATTTTTTGCAACTATTCAAGAAAGTGTTTGTCCTATTTCAATCTGAAATTCATTAAAATTCTATCGACTTGCAGTGGAAAAGCATGAGCAGACATTTGCAGTCTCGTGCTGGGCACACATGAGTCAGCAAATTCTGGTGTGTCCCAAAAGCTGTTGTATAAATAAAACTCCGATAGATATGCCGACGTACATCGTGCAATATCTATTTTGCAAGCATGGATCACTAGGACAGTGTTATGTCTATAAAACTCAAACTTAGTCGCGAGTTCCCATAGGGCTTTGCTACTGGATGCTACAGATCTAGAACGAAAAGTCTGGGAAAAATTTTTCTATTTATTCAACTCGGCAAAACCCCGCGAGTTGTTTTTCAAAAATTCGTTGGCTCCCACGTTCGTACTTTTACACACATGAAATTTAATATATTCATAGCTGCCGCTTGGAGAAAAAAGAAAAAATGGGAGGTTTTTGCGATGTTTTAAAACTTGAACTGTCGAGATGAAACCAGAGGTTACTGAACATGCTAAAAGTATTGAATTTATAGGAAGAGGGACTGTGGGAGAAAATACTACAAGCGTCAAAAATGATAAAAGAAACATGGGGAAAAAACAAAAATTTTCATGCAAGGTTTGCCAAGAGATGAAGGGTGATTTTGTCGCCAACTTCCGCCAAACATGCCGCTTGTTATCGCCGAGTATTTTTTTCTCGTTCCCTTGTTTTGACAGTTGTACGTCATCATGTACATTCTAGGGAGGCTCGCAATGATGTGAAATTTATGTCGCATGTCGTCAAGCAATTTATAAAAGCGACATGGAGATATTAATTTTTTGTCCCTTTCAGGAAACATCTTGGGATGTTATTTATTTTTTTGTTCGTACTAATTTTGATTTCGGACGTGTCATTTGTGGCCATTAGAATAATGACTCATATAAGGCGTGAGTGCGTCATTATGATTCACAAAGTCATTGCTCCTGAACCATTTTAAGGATATTTGCTTTTAGAATTCTACTTTTTTGTGAACTATACGTTTTCAATATACGTGATTTATTTAAAAAATCACTGAGAGTTTTAATTGCAATCAGTCATAAATTACAACACTTTCTCTTTGTATACTTCGTATACGAGAAAGTAATAAGTTGTTCGATTACTTGCTTTCCAAAAAAAATGATTTTTGTATTATTTAAATGCATTAACTTTATAAAAGCGAAGCTTAATGATAAAATATTCAGCAAAGCCATTTGTATTAATTTGGAATTAACAAATAATTGAATCAATAATTGTAAAAAACACGAGTTTTTTTTTTTTTTTTTTGAGAATTGCATTTATGCTGTTTCGACATTCTAAAGGGGCATTTACGTAATGAGTGAAGAAATGACAAGAGTCAAGTAAAGTCACATTAAAAATATATAAAATCTTCCATGTAAAAAAATAATAATTAATTTTAAAAAGTTTCAGTTTCAACCAGTTAATTTAAAACTAATTTCTTTTTAAGCCTCGAGCTTTTTGATATTATTGACTCGTGTGGTTTCTGAAAACAACGATTCAATTATTCATTTACATAAGAGCTCCACAATAATGACTGTACTACGCAGAAAAATGATTTAGACTTTTCACGACGCAACTGAGAATTCTTGTAGTGTTTTTCCACCAAAAACTATTAATTTATTATTTTAAAACTAGAAAATCACCCGTCATGGTATCACGGGTGCAAATTGCCTCTTCATTCGAGAGATTTTCCGTCAGATTTGACGTGTTTAAATAAATATATATGCGAGACAAATGTTTAACATTCATTGAAAACAAATAAAATAAACATATGTTTTATGACAAGAAATATTTTTTTTCATTTTCATATTATTTACATATTTCTTTATTGAAAAACCTCTTGGTAAACAACATTCCGTGTGAAGTATTTTTCGTTGTTCAGCAATTGTCCTTGTACTTCTGATGTCTTTGTGTAAATTTTAACGTTGCCGAAAAATATTATCAAATTATGTCATCACGATTGCAATAAATAATCAGATGCATCGAAGTGTCCAAACTATATCACGCGCATGATGTAACACTGACATGATTTACTTCTTTCTATTAGAAAACGGAAATTAATTTGAAATATATGATTAATATAATTTAAAATTTCTCGGGAACTATTCATCATAGCGAGATAAATTTTACATAAATCGATAGCAAATTTTATTTGAAATTATATTTTTATTTAATAATTTTTATAAATTTGATTTATATTTATATAGCATCTCATTAAAAAGGAGATAGAGGAAAAAGAAGACAATCGAAAACTTTGACAGCTGAAGAAGGCTGAAATTAATAAGACTAAACGCAACAAAACTTCTAAAAATTCTACAAAAAAAGAAGAAAGTAGCTAAGTAACACCTCGACTTCTAATGTTCTGAGTCTGAAGACTCAATTCATTCATTTGAATTTCCTTACGTTGACGCTAACGACATTCTGGACCGAGAGAGCCTCGATTATGAAGAATGCATCATTTGCAGTGAGTAAGGAAACAAGGAATTGGGATTCCAATGTTTTATGTGCAAGCTCTGGCCCCATTCCACCTGTACTGACTAAGACAAAATCCAAGCCTATGGCGATGCGATTTTTGTAATTGATTTCATTTCTTAAGGTTTGAATCTCAAATTAATATATTAATTGATATTAATTAATATAAAATATCACGGTCCGAAGTTTTCGATTAAGCGTTTGCAGCAGCATCATTTCACTTTCAAGTTTATGCAAATTAGGTATTCGCCATCTTACCCGCACAGTCGGGTACGATGACGAAATTGCCTTTTTTTCTGAAATGAAATTTTGGGCTCTTAAATTTGATCATGAAAATTTTTAAAAATATCGCTTTAAAATAAAAAGTCGAAGAAGATTTTGGCGAAAAAATAATCCTCCAGGAACGAATATTGAGGTCAGAAAAATCCTCAAAGCTTAAGGTTGTCATCTTACCCGACTTTCCCCTAAGCTATTAAAATACTTACATACTTTTTAGTTAGAAATTTCACTTTCCACTTAAGCTATAAAATATTATGATTTTTTTTAAACAAAGTTTAAACGTTTTATGAACAGCTAGTACTTGGCAATTTATATCAGTTGTTTACAATGTGTTTCTCGATAAATACCATCTATGTTTAAGAAATTAAATACAGAAAAATATTCCTGTTCTTTTATGATTGCTTATTTCACACCTGTTCCATTTTAGTGCAATACATTAGTGGAAAAAGTACACACCTCAGACGAATTACCGCAATTGTGCTCTTGAACATCAATTTCCATTGGCAAGTCATAGCGATCTGGCAACTATTAAGCCTATTTTCGCGCTCGATTAAACTTCCTGCTTGACGCATCACCTTGATTTCTTTTACATCTTCTTTCCTCTGACTGAATGGAGGTTTTGGTGAGCGAGACCTTCTCTCATTTCTAATAATATTTTGCAGCTCCATTAATTAGCTAAGCGAAGCGCTGGATTAAGTGCAGCTGTAAAAACGATCGATGAAGTAGTCTGAAACATTCGTAAGGCGGTTTGTTTACATTTGACTGTTGCCATTCGACAATAAGTAATAAGAAAGATTTCTGTTCCACGTACGTTAGCGTTTTATATATAAAGATGGCAATCATTTTGGCACAGATTTCAAACATTTTTGGGATTGTTTGTAATAACATAACTCTGTTTTTCTTACCAATTATAATCCAAATTCCAAGCACGTATTTGGTTATTACATTTTCCACTATGTTCAAAAATATTTTAAAACAGCGATATTTATAATATTTTTTGCCATTTAATTTTGATTAATGAAACAGAAACTTGATTTACCAAAAATCGTGTGAAGATGTTAATATTTTCGCGACTTCGAAATTTTGCCAGTGTAAGAAGTCTCACAATATTGTTACGAAGCCGTAAATTTGTATCCATAACATGCCAATCTTATGGCAGAAAAGAGAGTTTTACTGGAAACCAAGTCAATGAACCCCGACCTCGACGACCACTTTGGCGAAAAAACGAAACTTCTAGAAAATGCAAAAAATATGGCTCTATCTCTACTGGGAACGGAAATATCAAGAGTCTTCGAGGGAAGTCTATGTGACATCACATCCTGCCGGAAAAGGTATAAATACCGAGAGCTCATCCAGCGAGTCAGTCTCTCTTTGGAGTTTTGTCCACAGTGCTAGCTGGTGAGCTGAGAAGACTGAGCGTATTGGATGTCTTGTTACTGATATTTATTAGTGAACTATTGTGTACTTCAGTTATTGATTTATAAAAGAGCTTATTGGTTTTATTACTTGTGCTACGGTTTGCTTTCTGGAATACTCGTGGAATAAAGAATCATTATTTTTTTTATTATCCTGCTTTTGGACTACATTTACGTACATCCACCGGACGATTTTCGTAACGATACAATACAGTTTATTAAATAACAGGCAGTGAAAAATTTTTGAGACCTCGAAAATCTTATGGTCCTAAAAGTGTTGCTATATGAGTAACCTTTAGAATTTCCGATTGAAATTAGAGTTGTTATATTAAAGTGACCAGATTTTCTTAACTTCAACCCAGGACGTTAGCTAGAGGAAGGTGTTGTGGGTATTGGTCAAAAACCATAAAATTGCAAATGAATAAACAAATAATGTAAAAATTCAGAAGAATAAAATAATTAAAAATTAAAAACAATGTTGAAAATCTGGAAGAGTTAAAAAACGCATAAATAATATATTTTGCTATTGCTTTTATTATATTTTCTTCAGGCTGAATCGTCCAAATTGGTCATACCAGGATGGAGAATTCTTCAGAAGCTAACTTTTAAAAATATTAAGCATAGTTTTTATTTCTTATACCATGAAGTATTTATTGATTAGTAAAAAACGGACAATCGGGATTTTTAATTCAAATCTAGAATACTTTTTCAATCCGGGACAAAGAGTCGAAAATAAGGACTGTCACTTTGTCTAATGAATGAATGTCTAATTTAGTATGTTCAATAAAAGGTGGGAATCTAAAACTAATTTTTATCTAATTTTTTTAAAAAAGTATGTCTAGTTAATATTTTTTTAACCCTAACTATTTACTTATCAGTAAAATTCGATACAACCTGAGAAAAATTTGAAGCACTTTTCAACCCGCCTCGAACAGTGACATTTCGGGATTATCCCGGCTAACACGGAACGTCCGGTCAACCTTAGTTATATGAAAAATAAAATAGGTCAGAATCAATATATCTGACTATAATTTAAATCTAATATAACTGAAAATACACTGTTCTAAAATTTAAAGCATCACTCACTTTTTCGGAAAAATACCAACGTTCCATTCATATTCTTGCAGAGAAATTAAAACGGATTTTTCTATGTAGTCTTATAAATGTATGGAATAATAAAATTTGGGTTACAAAATTAATTTTATTCAATTTAACAGGTTAAGTTCTGTCTCCAGCACTTTTGGAGATTTCAATACATATAAAACTTTGTATTTTACTTTAACTTTTTTTTTGTAATTGTTGAAATTTCATGTGATATTAATTGGACTTGTGTTCTCCCCGAACTCTAAAACGGCTGAACATTGGCTTGGCATGAAATTTATGAAGTGATCCTATAAATTCTGATGTACTCTTTCGCGTTTCTTCACAAGTGCAGTCTCTAGCTCTCGAAATGTTTCTTCTTTACGCCGAGAGGGTTTTGTATGACCGTAACCCTTATCTGGTCTGTTGCCTCCCGGTGTATTAATAATAGAAATACAGTAGAACCCCGGGAATCCGGGGCTGACCTTTGTTAGGATTCCGGGGAATTCTGATTATCCGAGAAATTCGGTAAAATACTCTTGATACACCAAATGCAGTAGAGCAGCGGTTCCCATCCTTTTTAGCTGTGCAGACCACCTGTTGTGTAAAAAAATATTTTCAGGACCACTAGCTAAATATACAGTAAAAAAAATATAAACTCATATATTTATATATAATGATTTCTTTGTTGCAGTCGTTAAATAAAAAACAGGCCGAGTTATTAAGTAATTTTCATTTATTATGGGAGAGTGGCAGACATACGTGCATCTTAGTTGAAGTTTCAAGTAAAAAAGCGAACAGAAAATCCCTGCATTTCCTTAGATAGGGATTTAACGTATAGATACGTGATCAAAGTGAAGGGAATATTGGCTATTTTTAGCGAATTACGTAAGCGTTTTAGGGAAAAGCCTGGCGGCAGGAGACGCCGTCATGATTTTCTGTGGGCACGTGAAAGCGATTAAAATATTCTTCTAATAATAAATATGCCAAAACGAGAGATTTAATATACCTCCAGCGCTGGAAATAAAACGAGACTGGAGTTTAAGAAAAGTGATTTTGGAATACATTAAGACTTTAAAATATATAATATTAGAATTTAAAGCAAATTTAAGTAAGATTATTACATATATATATATTCGTGTATATGTCAGTAATTAGTAAAGCTTACTGTAAAGGATAAAAAATACAATGTTATATAAAGCCATAATCGAGTGAATACTTTTGAAGGTCCTCTGACTTCGACTCTTAACTAGCCTTCCTCGGCCCACCAATACGCTATTCGCGGCCCACAAGTGGGTCTCGGCCCATGGGTTGAGAACCACTGCAGTAGAGTATTGACTCTGGGTGCTCTGTGAAGGCGTAGGGAAAAGGCAAGCGGCGATTCGCATTGTGCAGTGGCAAACAAGTTGAGGGTAAAAAGAAGATATCTGAGTTTGTTTCTACTCTATAAGGTGCTGTATTCATTTTTAAAGACCAATTCGAATACTTCTTTTAAGTTAGGAATAAACACTGGCTTTGTTTCTGATTCGTCATTATTATTTTCCCTTCATTTTTCAGTAAAACTTTCAGAAAATTAAAAAAGGATGTTCGCATTATCCGAAATTTCGGATTCCCTGGGCTCTACTGCAATAATAATAGCCTTTGAAAAGTCAGAGGAGGCCTTAGCCGAGCAGCAACCCGTGTTCATAAAAGTTTCACACATGTTCCAATGGATTCATGGCGGACGGAACATGCTCAATGTAGAATACTTTACAGCATCCAAGAGCTGCCACTGAGTTCTCTAGTAGTTCGGAATAGGTTCCAAAGTCAATAAATTAAACTTTGAGACACATGAAAGAATTTTTCTACTTGTCTTCGTAATCCATCCCTTTGCAGGTGATCAGATGTTTGAGAAGCTTTTTATTCCGGTATATCATGACGTTGAGACATTGGTCGAAATTCTTCTGCAAAAAGAATTCCAATAACTCCACTGCTGCTCAAAGCAAACAATATAATCTGGGATTAGATTTCAAAATAGATGGGAATAAGGGTATATCCTTTAATTAACAAAACAATGCGATGTCCTTTAATTTTTTGAGCAGTGTATTTAGGATATATAATACTTGTTTAGTATTCACTAGTGAAGTTTTGATGTGGTCAATTTGGTCTAACATTTCCTTAAAGAAAGAAGAATAAGACAAGTTTTTGAAGTGGAGAATATCTTGAATTTAAAACGGCCCAATATGTAGATGCGATGATAATTTAGATAAGAATGCCAATATTCTACTAATTGAAATGGGTTTTCTTAAAAGATAATGTTGATAATAACAAGCAACTTTGTATTCTGCTTCGAATGGCGTAGATGTTATGGTGGTTACCACGGTTTCGACCCTGGTCAAAATAGATGAATTCTTGAGATGTCAAATTTCACTCGACAATAAGCACTTGATTGGCTTTGTTTGGTTTGAGCCATATATGTCTATGCTTTTCAAACATTCAGTAAATAAAGGAATGTGGTTAACAAAAGAAGTTTTTGGTGCTGAATTATGGCATCATAGAAAACGAGTTTAAAATATGTTAAAAAGTAAATAAACGTACAAATAAAATGCAAGATAACACTCAAGACAAAAAAGAACAATTTAGAAACCCGACTATCTACCCAAACAACATCATATCTGCATGTCATGATAAAAGAATGTCTAAAATTAAATAAATAATTAATAATAAATAAATAAATTCATAAAACCAAACAGCAGTCAATGAAATCCAATAACCAGATAGAAAATAAAATCAATTCATACCAAAATAATAAATTATTCATACCAAAGCACGCCCTTCAGTGCTAATCAAACGGAGAAAAAAAGCCGCGAAATTTCTGTCAAAAGTGAGACATCAGTTTCTATGAATCAAAAAGTAAACCAAAATAAATGAAACGTGACACTCAAAAACCTGAATTTTGAAAGCAAACACCGTGCACCGTACACGAAGAGGCCACGCTGTTTACGTTAGCAAAATGTCTAGATGTCCCGGATTAGATGGGACTGTTCCAAATTTTGACTACATGCTCCCTTCACGAAATTTGTCCATATTTTCCAGAATTTTAAATATGTATCCCGTATTGTCCTGAATTTTAGTTATGAGTAAATAATTCATATTAAGAAATATTAACTGGAATTTTTTAAGTTATATAAAATTAATTTTAAATTACCGTCTTTTGCAACGTTTGTAAAGCGATCAGACGTCCTGAATTAGTCATGACAGTCCCGATTTTCGCTTTTCTGACCCAAACTGTAAAAGTGTTCCACATTTGAATTAAGTGTCCGGGCTGTCCCTTTTTCTGAAATATCAATAAATAATTATATTAACAAACATTAACTAGATATATTTTATTTTAAAATCAGCTTCGGCAGAATTCTTGAATTCTTCCGAACTTCTAATATACTCAGTATACGGTCGCTGCAGCATCTCCTATGGTTGAATCAGAAAAAATAGTAAAAGCAATAGCAAAGTATCTCTTCTTGCTCTTTTTAAACATTTAATAATTTAATTGTTAATGAATTTTTATTTCATGTTATTTATTTAACTTTTTTTTGATTTTGTTCAACATCCTTGCACCTACCCGTAACTAGTGTCCCGAAAGGTTAACCCGGATTCCAGATAGTTCTTGACATTAGTTAGAAGATCGTGTCACTTTCTGTGGTCTGAAGTAACCAGATTTATCTACTCGGAACAGTCGGCACCAGGGCTGTTTTATCCATCGGGCTAATTGGGCGCACCATTGATTTTAAGGCGCCTATTAATTTATTTTAATGTTGAACCAACAAATTTATTAATTATAATTTATATATTTTAAAAGCAAATTTATTATTAGGGTTTGTAACTAGTATATCATTTCAAAAAATATTCACACCGAGGCAACCGGTGAGAAAATCCAAAATTAAGCGTGCAATAGAAATTACATCCTATTTTGAAAAGGCGCCGATTTGCAAAATTGTAAATTGAGGAGTATATTCTCATTTATTTTATTAGGTACGTATTTTTGCTGGACTATAAGTGCTCAAATCCCTAGTTACGGTTCCGATGGGGAGCCAAATTACTCTAGTCCAGGGCGCTCAAATTTGTTAAGACGGCCCTGGTCGACACTAAGTACATTTTGGAGGAGAGGTAAAAGGGTGTGCTAGAATAAATAAATAAAAAAAATAAGGTGAAATGAAAAAAGTGCGAAACGATAAAAATTGTGCAAGCGCATAAATAATTTAAAAGAAAAACACGCAGTCACAAAAACATTGAAAGACACACTAAGATTCTAAAAGTCGTATCCTGTTATATTAATATCATAAAAACACATTAAAAATTTTTAAAAATTTAAAACATTAAATCAAAAAACCATTTTGTGGTGTCTAAATCTTGTGCGGATACTTTAACTGTAACCGAACCCAAAAGGTATTCGACTCGGCGAGAGTTTTGTTTATGACTGTGTACGAGATGCATGCCTGTGTATAACGATGTAATATAGATGTGTGTTAATATCTAAATGTGCTGTGCCGTGTATGTGTAATTAATGTCCATGTAAATATGTGTGAATCAAAATGAAGCTCATTGTTATCGAACCCAAAAATACAATAAGTTGCGACGAGATGACGGCTTCAAGTTTACTTCTATTTTAGTATAAGTGAGTAACATCATTTTGAATTCCACATATGATAGAGCTATGCTCGAGGACTGTCAAGGTAATCCGGTTTTTTTTTTTTTTTTTTTAAGTGTTATGGAGCATCAGATTGAAGAATTATTGAAGCAGAATCAAGAACTGATTCGTGCTTTGCAAAGGACAAACAGTTCTGCACAAAAAATAACTGTGCAGTTTGAAAAATTTGATCAGAAAATGAAAATTTTGATAGCTTTTTTGAACGACTTCAAACGTACTTAGATGGGCAAAACATACCAACAGAAAGTAGAGCTAAAGTGTTTATTTCTTCTTTGAGTGCTAAACCGTATCAGTTGCAAAAATTTGTTGACTCCTGACATTCCTGCTGGCCAAACTTTAGATAAGTCGGGGGGAAAGAAACAGGAAGAGATATAAGAACTTAAAATATAAATTTTGTTATTACTTTTTTCAGATTGATTCATACACTTAGGTTATATTATTTGCGTACTTTGAGGCCACGGTAATGTGTTAGTAAGGTGTTCGATTCGGGACAGGAGGGATCTAGGTTCGAAACCCGATCCCACTTATGATCCGCTTGTGAATGGAGCACAGGCTAAGAAGTTGTTCTTGTGCCGTTCCCAAATAGCTCCCACGTTACGTTAATACAACTAAACTATCAGACATACATACACACTACATATAAAGATAAAAAGTAAATTTTAAATGAATGATTGAGGTTTAGTGTTTTAATATAATAATTGAATATCTACTTTTAAATTGTCAAAAATAAAGATTATTCCCTATTCTTCAACAGAAAAATGAAAATAAATAAAAGCATAGGCTTAAACGGAAACGCACCTGTTCATAGTTCTTCATAAAATTCTTTATTACACATTTCTTCATAATCTAAAACGAAGCGTTTCCTTTACTTGTATTGGTAAGTTGTCTACCGTATGATTACAAAAAACATTTTAGCCTCCGTGAAAAATCATGCATTAAATACATTTTTTACTGTAGCAAAAATAAAGAGCATAAATATAAAAATAAAAAGCTTTGCTCATGCGCTCTTGCTTATTTTTTGCAGAATAAATTTACGATCAGCAGTGGCCCGTCATAATTGAAATATAAAACAGTTCTCACATTAATCTTCTCAGTATATCTGGAAAAGATCATATCAGTAGATACATCACTAAATCATTTTATAACAAAACCAAGTTAAGAAAAACCAAATGTGAAAAGGGAAATCCAGAGCAAATTGTTAAGTATTTGCAAAGGTTGCTGAGAAATTAGTATTGAAATGAAGTGATTAGAAATAAGAATTTCTTAAGTTCAATAATTATGTATTCACTACGAAGCGACTCAAAGTACGTTTAAAAAATTTCCATAATTTTCCTATGATGATATATATTCTATGATAAGAGAAGAATTCCTCTTTTTCCAAGAAGAATTCTTCTTCATTCTTCCTCCATACTTCCCGAGTTTGAAGTTAGAACAGACGAAGAATCATATGGGACACACACACAGACAGGCATAATTCCAAAATTGTGTTTTTCGGACTCAGGGAGGTCTAAAACGTGGAGATTCGTCAAAATCTCGAGTTCGAATTTTTTAACGATTACAATACTTTCTCTTTGTATACTTCCTATACGAGAAAGTAAAAAGCGGCAGGCGCTGTTTCACACAGATAATTCATGCGCGCAAGAAAAATAGTTCGCTCGCCTCAACCCAACACTAGGCTTGCTACACAGTGACTCTTCGGTGAGATCGAGTCTCGAACTTGTGACCCTCCAGTCCCAAAGCAGATCGTTTACCATGGATTGGTTTGAAGGACAAATATTGTAACGTGTTTATGGCTGTCTCTTTCCTTACGATATTTCTATGACCCGATAATGTATATCCAAATGGTCTCTCCTTATAATGCTAATTATTTCACATTTAACTTTAAATATTTTGATGCTCTCCGGAATCCTTTATTACGTGAATGACGTCATCTACCAAATGGCTTTCTTATAAGCTTTCTTGAAACACCATCCGTATTTGGTGAACGCTTGTTCTTAAATTATGTTCCTGACTTGTAATATTTTTATGCATTTATTTCAGGCATAACAATGTGACTATTTTTTTGAAATTCTAGACTTTTTAATATTTGCTCGAGACACCAGGAGAGATCTGTGAAATCTGGGATGGTCCCAATTTTTTCAAACTTGCTCTGCTCAGTTAGCTTACTGCTTAAATTTTGGATACCGCCTCCAAGTGGAAGTAATATACTGCACAATTTTGGAATCTTGAAAATTTTTGGAAGTGTGTGACGATTATATTCTTTAGTTTTAGCAATCACAGATAATTAAGGGAACTGATTGGAGTAATGACTTTCACTAAAGTTAGCAACTATTTTCAGAGTTCAACATTATTCACTAATTAATGCTTTATTTACATGCCTATCTTCATATGTAAACGTATACTTGGATATGCGAAAATATTTCCAGGAAAAAATGAGCGCCGAAAATTGTTTTTTGGTCTCAAAAGGGTTCACAAGTGGAAAAAAATTTAAAAACCCTACTCTAAAATCACAGATAATCTACTCCAAATATTAAAAATGTCTGCTGTTAAATTAAAATACTGGAGAATTCATAAGATAAAAGGAACAAGAGTAAAACTTATATTGCATAATATCTACAGTTATTTCAAATGTACAAGCCATGACAGTGGCGTAACGAAGGGAGCCAGTATTAAGGGGAGATTCACTGCGCCACTGGACTATATGAATTAAATATACAAGAATAACAAGAATTCGCAAAAATCTATAGGAATTAAAATTTTAAGAATATTAAACAAGTGTGGTAGCCCAAAACTCCTTAAACTGTGGTTTGGAACCTCAAGCGGAATAATAAAGAAAAAATGTCGAGATCAGAAGTTCTTCTTCTCACAGATTATTAAATTTTTGTAAGCAAAAAATCCCACTTAAAAATTAAAGATTTCGTTAAAATTTATTAAATATTTTTAAGCCAATTTAATTTTATTCATTATCAATTAATTTTTTCTATTTTCAAGGTTATTTTCCCATTTAAGGTTCATGACAAAATGTTCCTGGGAGAAATATTAAAAATCTTTCCTAATTTCCGCCTAAAACGGCCCCCACGTGGAAGAAGTTTCAAAATTTTTTTGCTCTATTCTGCGAAAGTTAAAAGTAGAAGAATGAAACTAAAGTGTACTGCTTTATGCTCTGAGTGAGTTTACTTATAGAGAACAGATGTCCGTCAAAGTCCCGCATTTTGACTATTTGCACCGGATTGTCCTGAATTTTATTTATACCTTAATTAGCTCCTAAAAAAAGATTGACAATTTTTTAAAAAAAGTTTTATTAAAAATAGACTTTTTAATCTAAGTGAATAAGAGAGAGTGGGGTAAAATCAGGTAGTGGTGTAAAACAGGGTACCTTCATTTTTGTCGTTATTAATTCTTCTTTCTAGTGGACCAATTCTGAATTATTCTCCACTAGTGAAGAAAAAAGAATGGTCATAGTGGCCGTGTTGTTGCTATGGAATTCACTTCGTCTGTGAAGCTTTATTTGTTTTATGACGTCAACTCTCCAATGTTCGTTTCTTTTTGAACTATCTGTGCTTATTAATCGTTACAATTATAAAAATTATATTTAGTCCGGCTTATTATATGTTTACTAAGGATTTAAATCCTGTCAAACAATTGGGTGGTTCTATTTCGTTTTTTATAACCTCTGCACGCGGAGTAAAACCGGGTACTTCTTGTGGGGTAACTATGGATATCCGACCTAAGAGGATTTTCTTAGATTGTGAGATAGTTGGTAGTTTGTGAGGGCCATTCCTATTTCACATTGGAGTCAAATGATCTGATGGAAAGCATTTCCAGTTTATTTCGATTTCCAATATTTTCTTCTTTGTGATAATTTCAATAAATACAAAGAATTATTTTATTCAAAATTTTAAAAAGAATTAAAATGTATTTATTCCATTATTTCTTCACTTGCAAATAAACGATTTTTATTCATTTTTTTCTCATATAAAACTTAAAACGCATTTAAAATTAAAAATCTTTTGCTCTAAGTCTTTGCAATCGTTTGGTTTTTTTTTAACTCATCGTCATTTCGACTGAGATCGTCTCTTAGCTTGAATTTCAAAGAAGAAAGAATTACGTAGAATACATTTTTCTTCTTTTGGATTGGATTACTTTTCTTCTTATGCTTTTGGATTTGGAACATTAAAATAGTAGCAGAAACCAATAGGTCTATTACGTTTCGCCACTTCTTGTTTTGTACAACATTTGTTAGATTCTTGCATTTCATTTTGTCTCTTTTCTGTTCCATTGTAATTTCCAAACCAGCAGTGTTTCAATGTGCTATTGGCATTACTAGGTTCCCTATTCGATTCCTTCAGCTTTTTTCACTAATTTAGATACGAATTTTGCAAATATTTTTAAATTGATTTCTTTATTCTTAAATTGTCAACTATTGTAACTATTGATAAATCTTTTCAAAAAACTATCTTTTTTCTTAAATTGTAAACTATTATCAAATCTTAAAAAATTGTTTAATTCTTAAACTGTCACATAAAATAAAAATTAAATGCTACTTTTCCACTGAAAATATAGTTTTCCCTAATTTTCCATAGCGTTAACATGTGTACCCGGTTTTACCCCATTACTGGGGTAAAACCGGGTAGTTTGACTTTTTCTACAAAAAAAAATAATAATCAGTAAAAAAAGTAGTAAAAGTATGAATTTTTCTGAAAGATATATTGTACTCTGATAAAAAATGAATATTTCAACAAACTTTGACAAGTTCTATGTCGAATAGTTTAACTCCAGCAGGCCTTCCAGTCTTAGGTGCTAGGTTTTACCCCACTTTCCCCTACTCCTTACCAACTTTTGCAATGTGTATAAAATAATTAAATTTTCTCGACTGCCAAGGTATAGCTGTGATTTTCGATCCTTTTCACGAATTGAAAAAGCGTCCTTACTTTGAATTAAGTGTTCCGGCTTGTCTCGTTTATAATTTATCAGCAAATAGTCCAAATTAGGAATGAAAAAATTAACTGGATATAAATTTTCAAAAAGATAGCTTCTGAATAATTCTCCTTATTATTTTTTAAATAATACATAGGATAAGATCATCTTGATTTGTCCAGTGAGGATGAATCAGCCCAAAGAAAAAATAGTAAAAGCGATTGCAAAGAGCTTTCATTATCTATGCTACTTTATCTTTTCCTCCTTATTTGTTTTTTGTTTTTTACTTTGTTGAAAATTTTTAATGATTAACTATCTCATTGTTTTTTTAACTTTTTTATGTATTTTAGTGACATATTTCGGAATTTTGTCCAACACTCTTCCCCCTTCTTTTAAGCAGTGTTCCGGATTGTGCGTCCGAGTTCTAGCATCCCTCTTATGTTAGTCAGAGACCCTCCAAAGCGGGTGCATTCATTTTATCAACAAATTGAAACAAAGAAACCCTAAAAAAGACCACGGGCTGACACATGTAAGGAAAATTTTACAGCATTCTACGCTGAGGTCATTCATAAATTTTCTCCGAGACATTCAACCCTTCGTCTTGTTTGTAGAGCAATGCCGACAATTATATTTCGTAGAGAAAACATGGGAAGGATCAAGTAACCACAGAGGATTAGTGAAGAAGAGGCAAGAAAAAGGAAGTTCACAATGTCGGATAGATTGCCCAATTATATTTCTTGTTGAGTGAGCAACGATTTATTGACTCACGCCTTACACTGTATTTTGAGAAGATAATGCAAACATTTGTTTCATAAATTTAGTTAAAAAATTTTTTAAGTCTTAAAAAGTACGGTGATTGAATTCCAGTATTTAGAAATAAGTATTCAAATCATTTTAATTACTTTAAGAAAACTTTAATGTTTAAATTTACCGCATTATTTGGGCGGTGTGTGAAGATCAAAAGCATTGTGAAATGTTTAAATTTAATGATATCCAAAAAAGAAATGCAAGCAAAAAGATAATTTCATTTAAAAATCATTTAATGAAACCGAAGACGTTACTCGAGTATAAATGCTCATTAATACATTATTTATTGATTAGTTACTAATGTATTATTTATTAATTGTTTACTGTTTTGAAAGTAAAACTGGCTAGTATTTCATGAAGATTGCTTTTGTTAAGTGTTATGCTGTTTTTAATAATTTAATAACAACTGCAAAATCAATTTGCACGGAATTTGCTTGCCTTTCATCCTTTTTTCTCCCTTTTCAATAATGTGAATGACATTAACATATGCTAATAGGAACATTAATTATTTTCGGAAAAATTAGAAAATACGCATTAAAAGTGTCAAACCCCATGGTACGCTACTTTTTTTTCTCTAAAGCATCTGATTTCTGCTCAAAGTAACATTACACGAGCACACAATAACCTCTGTTTGTGGTTAAATAAGCTTTATATTAAATATATAAATCGAATTTTCACAAACTAGAAGAGCATCTTTCAAGTTCCATTGATCAAAATAATATAAGTTATTGAGAATTAGTATTACTTTAGTACAGGTATTGTTTTGAACGTTACAATGAAATTTACCGCTTAATAACTTCTATATATTACTATTATTCATTATTTAATTTATCAATCATTTTTTGAAGGATGGTGAAAAGACACTTCCCCATTTTCCTTTTTTTATTTGCCGTTATTTTTTGTGTTTGTTTATTTGAAGAAAATATGTGCAATGAAAATAAAGAAATAACAGTTAAAGGCTTCTTCCATTCAAAATGAAGTTATTGATGTTTAATAATGAAGGCATTATATTGAGACAACAATAACTCTTGAATGTTTGGTCAAATGAATTCGAAAGTGATTTGTTAATGAAATTGTTAATAATTTTTATTTATCATCATTTCATTTAATCCTATGTAATGCATTAATAAACTTAATATTGATAAATAATTGATTGTTTAATAAATAGGAAATTTTAATTAAGCTTACATTTTTATTACTAAAATTATATTAAAACCTTAAAAGTTGTTAATTGCTAATACATCAAATCTTCAAAATGAAGACCATAACGATTTTGATGGCCTTTTTTTAAAAAAAAACACGAAATGAATAAAACAAATATTCTCTCATTATTCGAAAGATAAACTTTCAAAACTCAAATGTAAAAGATAAACATAAACTCTCTTTTATTTAAACAATTACAAAAGCAAAATATCGAATCGTCAACCGAAAAATAAATACAAACTCGCTACGTTTTTCATTTAACTGAAAGGGAGAGAAAAAAAATAAAACGTCAGTTCATTAATATGCAAGCCTAAAATAAATAAATGTTTTGATAGTTGGATTGTCTGAGTCCTCCAAATGAGTAAAGAAAAAAAAAATGAGCGAATATATAAATGAAGAGAAGTCGAGCGGAGAAATGATTATTTTGCATCCCATCAACGAGGTGTCAAAATTAAGAAAGGATAAAAATAAAAAAAAAGCAATAACCAGCCAAATATAGGAACCCCGTGCAGTTGAAAAAAGACAAACAAACCATCTCTCTCGGCCTGGGTGGGCCACCGGATAATGAGCCGTTAGGTTTTATAAATAAAACCCCTCGCATTTCCTCGCACGCTGATTGGTCGCAGCCGGTGGTCGTCATAGCAACGAGAGTGTTTAATTGACGTGTGTGGGCCGGACGGACAATACACACTTCTTGGTCGAAGTTGTTTGTTCTTACTGGCACCCATTTATACTCTCATCAAAAAGTCCACTCTGACCCTAACCAAACATCCCAGATGACATAACATTCAACAAAAATTCTTAGGCCCCTCCCTCCTCAACATCCAATAAAGTAGAAGCGAGAAGTTGTTAAAAAAGAAGGAAAAACAACGGGGAGGGAGTGAATGAAAAAGTAGAAAAAAAAGCAAAGAAATAACAGTTGCGAGAAAAGATAGAGAAAGGTCGTACATTTAAACGAGAGCGTTTAAACGCCTAGCGCAGTTAGCAAAGATAAGAAGTCCTGTCTCCTCTCTTGTAGCTTGGCCAGTATTACTTCTTCAGTGTTATGAGCAGACACTTGCGTCTTGTTGCTACACGTGGTGGGAAGCGATAGCAACGGGTACTTCAATAATTGGACCAATTATCGCATCATTGCAGTACTTGCTCGCGCCGAACTGGTTGGTCAATCATTGTAAAACGAATGTGCTGAGACTTCAAATAGTGCTGGATTTTTATCTCAGTTATTTTTTGCTATGGACGATTGTGCCATATCGCCGCAGCATTATTTTTATATGAAAATCTGCTCCTTTAAGACATTAATGCTCCTTTAAAAAGTGGACTTAAATGAAGTTATTGCAACTTTGTGCTCAACACCGGCGACTATTTTACTGAAGAATTTTTGTCATAAACGTTGATATGGACTGAAAATTGCTATGAAAACTGCTTGTTTCGATTTATTCAAGTAAAAAACTCGATATAAATGTGTTTATATAAACTGCTGCGACGAGTTTGAGCCCATATTTATAAAGTTATTGTTATCATCTACTAGCAACAATCCACGTGTTGATATATTCGTGATCGAGAGGAACTGCATCGCAAAGAAAAGAGGTAATCATTACTTCAACAAACACTTATCTCCTGAAAAAGATAACATGAATAGGATTCTTATCGGCGATATAATTACGACAAAATCATAAGTCTTAATAACACGGGAGAAAGAAGCGTTCACGACTGACTGGAAACCATTTGACAGATTTCTTCTTCACGATCGGAACTTTTTTTTTCGCGGCTACATCGCCGGAAAAATCCGATTTGCTGCTACTACAGAGTTGCGTCGGCTATGCTCTTCGCAGCGAAATAGAATATAAACAATACCGGACTCCACAGCATTATACTGTTTCTTCTCTTGCGGGAAAACCAGGACCTAACCAGCTGTCCGGTTCTATCCACGGACCAGAACAAGAACTCCGGGTTAGCCTGAAGCGTCCGGGAAAAATTTTTCCTTTTTTTCCCCACTCTATCCGCCATCCAATCAAAATGTGATTGATATGTTTTTGTAACAAAGCCCACCCACCCCAACTTCGTGCGAAAGGAAACAGACTGAAGGTGTCCTTACAACTCAAAAGGTTTATTTTACTCCAGTGTCCGCCTTCTGTTGAATCTCAAAATACTAGAGGGACTCCTTCCCCCGAGGGTATACGCAGATCTCCCGTTCCTCCCCCTTTGTTCTCTCTTGGTGTTGTTGTGACTGCCAGAGAGAAAAGATCACTTGGTAATTTCACAGCTCACCAAAGATTTCGAGAGTTACCGTGGGTGAAGCGATGTGTGAAACAGTTGAGGGGAGATTGTGTGACCGTATATAAACTGAGATCTTTTCGGCAAAGTCTTCAAAATAAATTTCGGTGGCAAGCCACCTGTTCCTGCGGAATCTGTGGTGCTTCAAGAGTCTTATCTTAAAACTGGACAGAATCACATTTAACGTTGGTACACGGCTAATTATTCTTCATGAGAGTTAATTAGCTTTAATTGGACATTGATAAAAACAACAGAAGTCTTATAAAATTTGTTTTTCGAACAGATTGCTTTGAATAACGAAATCTTCTTTTTGTATTGCTTCAAAAATTGGCAAAACTGGACGGCATCGCATTTAAAACTGGTGCATTCTTTATGAAAATTAATTGGCGATAATTGAACATTGACAGAAACTACCTGGCTGCCAATCAATAACTGATAACACTACAGAACTAGTTGTGAAAGACGACCAAACTGGTATGTGCCATGCATTTTATCAATCGGACTCTTGCATAATCATTTCTTGTACTGCCGTCATTAAGAAAGCCGCGGAGGACTCAGCATCAGTAGATTTGTGTGCACCGATGTGGACAGTATCCTTATAAGACGATGGCCAACCGATATTTTCCAATTTTTGCTGACCCAAGGAGTTTCGTCTATTCTCCCAGTATGCTGTATGGGCACAGAACTGCCGATGGTGTCATAGGGGGATTCCGGCACCTGCCCGGTTACGAGATGGGTCGCGTGCTCGCCCCCTCTCAATCGAACTCAACCCACGAGGGGGGTCGGCCCGACCCTCCGCCGCAGAAGCCACCTTACTCCTATATCGCTCTTATCGCCATGGCAATCAGGAGCACCCCTGACAACAAAATAACACTTGACGGCATTTACAAGTTCATCATGGACAGGTGAGTGAATTTTTTTTTGTGATATATTTTTTCCGCTTTGGTTCTTTTATTTTGCGTTATTGTTTTGGAAAAGTAATTTATTAGTTTATTTTTAAACCGATGATTATAATATAAATTCGAATCTGTGAGGCTGTATTGTAGCCTGGAAGTTTTGAATTGTTAATTAAATCGTTAGTATATGCGTTCAGAATATGAGGATTCAAATTAAGCTTTTTACCGTAAAATCAATTACGGAACATATTATTATTTGATTTATGTATTATATATTTGTTGAAATTAATTATAAAGTAAAGTTTTAATTATAGTGTAGAATCTGTTATCTGAATCTGGGGGGAAAGTAATGCATGAATTAAAATTTTAACGTTTTATATTTGCAACAAAATAAGTAAGTACAAAATAGCATTCTGTAAACATATTCTGAAAAAATGTTACCAGTATAGTTTTCTTTTATGAAAATATTAACGTGTTGTTGAAATTTTGCAAGAATAATATTTCCAATGAATATAAAAACAAGTTAGAGGGGGAAAATAATGTTTAAAAAGATTTTTATAAGTTTCTGGTAACTAGTTTCGATTTCTTTAAAATTTGACAAAGTTGCACATTTTGAAATTTAAACTTTATTACCACATGGCTTTATTACCACATTTCTGAAAGATTCTTTTACAGAATGACGTTACTGATTTTTAAGAATTTAGTTTTAATTTCCTTTCGGGAAAACACACTTTTTGTTTTCTCATGCTTTTGGAAATCAATCTAAATGATATATAATACCGGCAATGCAAAAGTTACAAAATTCGGAATTAATTACAACTTTTACTTTCTTTCTTTTCATAATTTAATCTTGCTGTACCTATATCTATAAATTTTATATATTTATAAAATGAAACTCGAAAAAAAATTATTCTGCGTTTGGAATATCTGAAATTTGCTATTATTTCCCTGGTAGAGTTACTTAGTTGGGCATTTTTTGGAGATCTTTCAACTTTTATTTTATGTACTATTTAGTTTTACTTTTAAAATATTCTAAAACTCTTTGGGCATAATTCTTTATCTGCGTGCTTGAAAATTAGTATGTTTTTTTTAAAAAAATGAATCAATACGTTTTAGCTGGTCAGATAATTAGATATTCTTCAGAAAAGGTATTTCTAACTGTCATTAATAACTCTGACTCTTTTAAATGCATTTCTTATTAAAGGATTAAAAAGATCAAGATTAAAAATTCTATTTGAAAGCATTATTTCCATTTGTAATATCTGTGCATGAATTGTCGCCTGTAACTGAAAATATTTGTCGTTACTTAAATATAATTCACATCTCCCACTATATTCCTAAAATTTAAGTATAGAATTTTATTTATATGTATTATGATCGAATTTTAATTGTTTGATTATTAGTTATTTTATTAGACTTCATTAAATCTGCTGATCTGAATAACCCTTTTCCTTTTCTCTCCACGAATGAAGTTTAAAATTCCAAACTTAAAGTAATTATAAATTGGAACAAATTATTTTAAAATTTTAGCTCTGACTTGATTGTGTTCATTAATGCAAAATTAAAGGTATTCAATTTATAGCTTGACTTCTGATGAAAATGATATATTTCTGTTTAATTTTTAGCTCAACTTTTTTTCTCTTCCACAGGCAAAGTAAAAATAGCCAAAAATAAATGTAAGAGATAAGACGTACTAACTTTTAAGCCTTTTTATATCTATTGGATCTTTTGCAGTTCCTGTTATCATTAACTTTTTTCTTTCACTTTAAATCAGTTCATTCAACGAAGTGAATTCACTTTCTTGAGTGTTAAAGGATTCTATGTCAATTTTTCAGATGCCTATATTTCGTCATAATTTTTTACTTGTTAGAAATCTGAAAATTTGGGATTACATAGGTTTTGTAACTTAAGAAGAATGATTTTATCGTGTATTAAAATTTATAAATTTTAAAATTTAATGATTAATAGAAATATTTATGTGGATCATAAATTCTTCATAGTTTTTCTGATTCATTTTATGGTAAACAGAGCAAATTTTATGCACGTCTCAGTGATGTATCTTGTATCTAATATCAATTCTAAATATAAGTTACCTATAAAATGTAGCTTTAAGAAATAAATTCTGTCGTGTGAAATTGTTTTATTGGTAAAATTTCTTTCCTTTATATTAATTATATATTTTTTATTTTATTTTTGAAAATATAGATTCAAACTTGTGTACAAATTTGAGATTTGGATGAAAAAAAAAGGGTTTAAAAATATCTTAATTCATGGCAACGGCATAAATATATCTAAATTTGTTTAAGACCTTTTGTGTTTTTAAATTTTTATAACTTATGCGTACAAATATTCAAGCACAATATATCGAATTAGAATTATTTTGAAATATGCTAAAACATTCATTAGATTTATGTATTAAAACTACGATCTCAATAATAAAGGGGTTTTTTTTGCAGTTAATTCTAGAAAATAATGGGCTACATTAGAAAACCTTTATAGCAGTCTTATCTAATGCATTTAAATTGTAAAATATGATTTATGGGTTTTTGGGTCATCTGCCTAATTGAGAGTCGTAATGATTTCGAAGTTAAGCAAAATCACTTTGAAACTCTGTATTGTAATATATATATTTTTATTGATTTTAATTGTAGAATATATGTGTAGGATATTGATTTCATCTGCTTAATAGAGTATCACAATGAATTCGAAGTTAGAGAAATTCAATATAAAAACGCAGTGTTGTAAAATATATCATTTTTATTGAGAAAAAACAGAAGAAAACAATTTTGAACCTTGAGAAAGCTTCATACTACAGCGTATCTTCAGAAATCTTCATGCCTATGGTATATATTTTTACATAAAAATTAAACTAAAAAAATTAACTCTAAAATAAAATTTCATCTCGGTTTAGTTCAATTTTCGATTGTAATGTCTAGAATGAAAATGCATATAGCAGGTAATTATTTTTAGAAACCTTAAAATATTTTGTAAGCAGCATTTATGTTTCATTTCTGATAAGCAAAATATTTCCTGGACGCAATCAAATTTGAAATCTACATATTCGGAATGAGTCGCTGCTGTATAAGTTGTCGATAGTTAACAATATCCGATGAAAATTACTGTCATTAATCTGCTATACATATAACTAATCTATTTTTCTCCTCAAGATGCTTTTCCAATTTGTTTTAATTACACCATTTTGATCAAAGAGGGTAATAACTTGAGTTTTGGTGTTGAACTTAAACATATTTGAAGACCAATTTTAAAGATAAACATTTTTATTGTCGAGTAAAATAAACAGTGTTCAATTTTATCAACTTCCCTAACGATTTATTTTTTGCTAATATTGAATTAAAAGCCGTGCCATTCAAAAGAATGAAATCAGTTTTTACATCAGCAATTTAATTACCTTTTGATATCAGCAATTTACAGTTAGGAATGAATTTCTTTTCATTTTTTCTGTTTTCTCTTAATCACAAATTAATTAAAATTAAATGTTTCATATTTTATACTAAGTAACGAATATATTTCGGAAAGTGCTCTAAAGGTTACGCACGTAGCATAAAAATGTTCTTGACACAAGTAAAAGAAAACGAAGCCATTTATTAGCTATTTTAAAATGATATTATACTTGAAATCTTTGGATTTTAACTGCATTACTGTAAGAAATACAGTAAGTTTTAATGATAAACGTGGAGGTATTTCATTTCAGAACGATTTAAAAGCACCTGGATTGTTGCGAAAATTTTATCTGCTTTGTAAAATTTTAATTCATCGCTTTTTCACGAACTTGGATAGAACTGAAACTTTACGAAGTTAATGAAAAATACTGCTTAGTTGGAATATTTTATTTAGGGATTTTCTTCATTTAATTGAAGAGTTATAAGCAGTATACGTGTTATTAAATATCACACTACACAAAAAATTGTTAATACAGAACTCAGGTTTTTTTTTTACTTTTATCAGACTTACACTTTTGCGTTAATCTGAACTCTCAAACTTACTACTACACTGGTTTGCTATATGTTTGAGTTTATAATCCAAGTTTATCATTATTGTATATTAAAGAGGATTCTGAATTAAGTAGTATTTTGCAATAACTTTAAAAGACCGTAAAAAGATGTTTCGATATTTTAAAACGTATCGTTTTCAAGATAAACGGTAACAAGAATTTGACTGAAAAATTTCATTATTAATCATTAAATCAATTATTTAAATTGTCAATTTGAATTAAAATAAGAATAGAATAAAATGAAAAACTAAAACAAGATAGAGGAAATCTATACTATTGGTATTTTTCGGTCTTAGATTTGTAATTTTTGTTTTTTGATTCCACTTTTGCAATTTTTTTCTTCCCATTTTTACTTTTATTTAGTTTAATTTCTCTTGGTAATTTTATTAGTTAATTAAAATAACTAATTTTGAGTTTTTCGAGTACTTTAATTTTTTTCCCGACTGCTTATTAATTCAGTAGCACTTCCTAATCACTGTGGCATGAAAAATCTTTCTCCGCAGTTAAAATTTGTATAAAAGTTAAAACACATTTTTTTCTGAACATCTAAGTTTTAAAAGTATTGCTTTCAAAAAAGTGAGCGAAAAATTATCCCTTGTATAATTTTGTTGAAAACAGAGAATACTTTCAAAATATTCAATAAAATGCGCAAAAAGTAAGTTTTCGTAATCCTAAAGTGAAACTGTTCGATAGCGTTTTTTTTTACTCTCAATTATAACAGTGAATGAAGAATGAATTTAAATCTTTAAGGAGATTAACAACTATTGAAAATGAATATTATTTAAAATTTGACATCACTCTCGTTTCATTGAATTAGTTTTATTACTCTTTAATTTATTTACAGAAGCTTTAAAAAAAGAAGACACTTTAGAAGTTACCTCAACTTCTTTAGCTTGTCTCTTTCTTTCAGAATAGTAATTTTTCTTTCAGAAAGGTAATTTTTGTAATGAAAGGTAATATTAAGGTGACCAAACGTTCTCCCTTAAGGAGGACAGTCCTCCTTTTGTAAGTCATATCCTCCCTTGAAAATTGTCCTCCTTTCCGCTACTTGAAATTTGAAGACTGAATGTATATTTAAATTCTTAAAAATTTATAAAGTCGGAAAATAAGCACGTTGAAATTAATAAAAAAAGGATGGAAATATTCAGCCATTTTAAAAATGAACATATTACATGTGAAAATTTATTTATTTTTGTTATATGTTTACGTTGTGCTGCCCTGGAACTAATGCATCAGTTGAAGGGTTTTTTCAATTTCCAATGATTTTCGGACAAGTGAGAAATCGCGATTGAATGTTGATACCTAGTTGCAGCCCTTGCCTAAAATTCAATATGTGTGAAGGATAGTTCTTGTTCAGATATTTCCAATATGTAGTCAGAAGATGATACATTGACAAAAAAAATATTCACCCATTGGAAAGGCAACTCATTTAAGTATTATTAACAGGCATGCAAGTTTAATTACAATTTAAAATGTTACAAACGTTTTATTATGCATTTATCGTATTATAGTGTATTCTATATTATAGTTGCAGTGAATAAAATAGTTCTTTATTAACGATGTTTTATTTCTTCAATTTATTTGTGTCCTCCTTTTCATTGTAAAAAAATTGGTCACCTAAGTAATATATGCTAATAAAGCTAAAACATTTAGTATAAGAATGAACAATTCTAACAAAAATTCGCATAGTGAAATAAACAGCATAAATTTTCCTTAACATAAAAAAGATATGGCCTTAGTGTCATTTTTGTTAATTTTCTTATAGAAGTTAAAGTTTCTTAAAAAGTAAATCTGTGATAAAGTCAGTGGCGAATCTAGAATTCGGGTCTGGAGGGGGGGGGGGGCGGAGGTCATAAAATTTTTGTATCGTCGTGACTAATGTCAAACCTCATGGCTTATGTAAACCAAAACACTTTAACTTTACAGTCTCTACTCACCTTACAATAAAAAATCATAAAGAACAGTACAATGCTTTCGATAATTTAATAAAAAATACAATGAAATAACTAGACAAAAAACGTTTTCGACCGCATCAAAGCTACAAGTGGAATGACTAGAAAAGTAGGAAAATTTTCAAGCCAGAAAGCAATGTTGTCACCATTTTATTATTTTTTTAAAAAAGGGAAATTAAGAACAAATAGTTGTAGTGATTTTAAATAAAATCAAGAATTCTGGTTTAGCTCTGGGGGGGGGGCTGCTGCCCGATAGCCACCCGATAGTGGATTCGCCACTGGATAAAGTCAAAATTGTTGGCAAATTGCATATATTAAATATATCATTTTTGTAAACTTTCTTACAGAAAGTTACAATTAAAAAAATAAATATAACTGTGATAAAGTCAATAAAGTTGTCAAATTGCTTTAAATAAATATTTCAACAAAAATAGAAGCATCTGACATAAAAAAAAAAAAAAAACTGTTTGTAACGAAAGCCTAAGTAGAAAGAATTTTTCTGGAATTTCAGGGGGGAAATTCGAAAGTAGGATGCTTTTTCATTTAAAAACAGTAGTGAAATAATGTCCAAAATCAGAGAAAGAATAAATGAAAAGCGAAATAAAGGTACTATAATTATTTGTGCCGAGAAATTAATAAATTTAATTTCAACACCTCAAGATTCGAAAAATTAAATCTTTACGTCCATCTTAAAATTAAGCTATTCAGAAGAAAAGACATAATTTTTTAAAAGAAAAAGATTTCAAACCAATAGTAAATAAGAGAAGTTCAGTTTCTTGTATGAAAGAAAAACCAATGGTCCATATAGTTTCGAATTTTATGGATCATTGATCTTTTCCTTTAGTAATTTTACGAAAGTGATTAGGAATATAAATAAACAGGATCCAAACTGTGTTTTCCCTTTCATAACAAGTCAAAAATGTTTCTGTTTAAGAAATAACCCCCCTGGAAATTTCAGAATTTTTCTAGTGAGTGAAATATGTTTACATGACATTCTTATTGGGTCAGATATGTCCGGATGCAATAAGTTTGCCAGCAGTAAACAATTGTAAACAAAGTAACGACGAACGTCAATGTCACTCCAAGTATATCTCAACACGTATTGAGAGTTATACGTGCAAACGTTTTGTAGCAAGTACAAACAATAAATATTTATTTCTGCGTATCAGGCACGTAGGTTGGATACGTACTGCAAACATCTGCAATCGCGATTGTCAGAAGATATTCCTGGAACAGTTCCGTAACATATTTGTAAGGTGGAAAAAAAAGAAAGCCCGAAATGGATATCATTCTAGTTTACACATTCTCTTTCTTATCTGGAAGGGCTTAACTAAATTCGCATTGTTTACCGAGTAACGGCATTACTATTTACTTTGAAATAATTCGCAATTCTCCAATGGAAAATTTCTTGGAAATTTATGAACCATTTCCTGTTTCGTAGTGAACTCTATTCATGGAACTTGCCAGTTAGTGATAAAAGTTAGCTTCAGCATTTCCTTATAATTATAAACACTACGCTGTTTAAAAATAAAACAATACATCTAAAAACTAAAAGTAAACAAGATAAAATGGTTAGAATTGTTTAATGATGGAAAATAACTAGTTACTTAATAAGTGCTTTAATACGAAAAACAAGATACACGCTAATGGAAGTTAAAAAATGGAATAATAATGTTTAATTTCCGTTCAATTATTACACGTGTTTCAGGTGAAAAGAGACTGAGATAGACTTGAATGGTTGTTATATTTTATCTTGCAATTCTAGGCATTAATTGAATGAACATCTGTTGCATTTCCAAGATATTGTTAGCGTCGGCTTTGTTTAATGTTAAATATGCATGTAAGAGACCTAATGAAGAAAATTTCTGCTCTTGATTTACTTCATATGATAAAAGAATAATTACACTTTTGTTAATGCTTCTTAATTGTCCTTTAAACTGTTAAAAAAACAAGCATTAAATCGTTAAATTCAGCAAGAGAAATTATTTTGGAGAAATTAATGATTCTAGGAAACTTTCTTATTTGACTGTTAATAAGAATGGACACCTACTGCAATTTTATGGACTTGGGGCTCATTAGTGTTAACTGTATTTAAACGTGTTGGTACAGTTTACAATAGTGACCTCGATTGTCACTATTGTCTTTAGTTTACAATAATAACTCGATTGTCACTGTACCTACATATTAAAAAAACCCAACTTAACTCATTTAACTTAAGTACTAACTGAGCTCATAATAATCTAGAGATATTATTTTGAAATAATTAGTGATTCCTAGAAACTGTCTTTGTTAAACATATGTAAGAATGGATACTAAGAATTGGAATTAGAGTTCACTATTTTAACTGTATCTAAATGTGTACGTACAGTTTCCTATAGTATACCCAACAAATATAGTTAGGTATTGGATATCTAACGTGACCATTTATTTGTATCCTCAAAACGGGACATCTAGTAATTTTTAAAGTAATAGTATGTGTGTATTCAAGAAAACACATATTTCTTAACTTTTTATTTGTTAATGAAAAGAGTGCGCGAAAATAATTAATTTATGTGGCCTTATATTTTGTCTGAAGACTATATTTGTTTCACTATATTTTCTGTTGATTTCAAAGAAGAATGAAATTCTTAGCAGAAATATTTAAATTTACTTTGGTTATTAAGATTACTTTAAGAACTGCAAACTAGGTTTGTGCGTTCATCCACAGCTTATTCGTAAGAGGAAAAGCCCCTTTCTACGTGTGCATTAGTGTCGAGAAGACGTAAAATGTATTCGATAATTATTAAAATGTTTGAACAATTTCAAAGGCGACTTTTGGTTGAAACATACGCAGTGTTTCATTCTGTCACTTTTTGCCGTGTAATGTAGTTAGAAGTAAGTGCGAGCTAGTAGTCCTCAGACTGACATCCATATGTTTGAGACATATTTTTATTCCAACTACCGTCGGACTTTTTGATTTTTCACCCCCTTATTTTCACTTTTTTAACAGTGGGTTGTTGTTCTTCTAAAAACGGCACGTTTTGCCGTCCCGAAACTGTGCTTGGAGACAATAGGATAGACTACGTAAAAACGGGACGTATGGTCACATAAAATATACCCAAACTGAACCTAAAATGTTTTTTTCATGGGTAGATGTGTAAATTTGAAATAATTCCAATCCATTGTTTTACAGCGACGTTTTCCAACCTTTTTACTTTCTCGTATTCGAAGTATAACAAAGAGAAAGTATTGTAATCGTCAAAAAAATTCGAACTCGAGATTTTGGCGAATCTCCACGTTTTAGACCTCCTTGAGTCCGAAAAACACAATTTTGGAATTATGTCTGTTTGTGTACACGATAACTCAAAAACTATTAGAGTTACGGGGATGAAATTTGGTACGTGGTCTTTAAACATAATTTGTAGGTTTCTATCAAATATTGGACAAAATCCGTCAACGGAAAGTCTGTCTGTCTGTACGTCCGCTGTCATGTGAACACTATAACTTAAAAACTTGAATAGCTAGATGGATAAAATTTGGTACACGGTTTTATCCTCATGAATGTAGATCCGTATAAAAGTTTGGGCCAAATCCGTCAAAGGGTTGATTGTCTGTCGGACTGTATAATCGCATACTTGTATCTCATAAGCCCTTTGACTTAGATAAATAAAACCTGATATCGCGGATGCTAACATTAATTATAGATTTGTGCCCAATTTTCATCTCAATCGATTAAAAAACAGGTGTTCAAATTGCATATTTAGTTCAAAATGCACATTACGACTGTGTGTTGGCGAGCGTTTCGCTTATTTTACTTAAGTGAGTATGGTTGGCGTTTGATCTTGGCGGAAGTTATGGCAATCACCAAAACGAAACTTCGTTTTACATTCTCCAGATGGACTCCTGTGATTAACCAGAGGTGTAGTGAAATGTTGTGCGATATCTATTGTAAGATTTCGTACTCAAAAACGTTAAATAAAGTTGTGGTACCTCAGCGCGCGTAAAAATTGCGAACATACGCAATTTTTTTGAAAAATATTAAGTTTTTGTTAATTCATAAATTTTATATGTTTCATTGTAAATCACCATTCATAATTTTTTTTTTCAAAATAACTAGGCCTTGGATAAAATACCCCAAAAATATTTACCTACCAACTGGGTGTTTACCCACCCCAAATTACTGGTCGTATGCGAGAAAGTTTCGGGGAGGTCACTCCCGCTGGCTTCTAACAGAATTACTTCAATACCAGAACAAACTTATTTTAGTTTGGAAATTATTTCAATGAAAACACCATTGAAATAATTTCACATGAACTTATGAAGAAAACTAACAATTATTCGTCGTCATAATCAACTATTCAAATGGAAGACAATATCAGTGCAATCCTTGAGCTTGTTCCATGGAGCTGAGTTTTGTACAATTGGGTTGAAATGAAGACAGATATAATCTCATATCTGATGCTGCTTCAAGCTAATCGCGATATTTGTCATTAATATACAGATGAGACAAATATATTTCAACAAATTCTCTGCTCGTGTAAGGTTTTTAATATAGTATTGCTTTTATAATGAGTTCTTGGTACTCTTTTTACTTTCTTGTATACGAAGTATACAAAGAGAAAGCATTGTAATCGTCAAAAAATTCGAACTCGAGATTTTGACGAATCTCTACGTTTTAGACCTCCATGAGTCCGAAATATATAATTTTGGAATTACGTCTGTCTGTGAACACGATAACTCGAACACTATTAGAGCTGCGGGTATGAAATTTGGTATGTGGTCTTTAAACATAATTTGTAGGTTTCTATCAAATTTTGGACAAAATCCGTCTACGGGAAGTCTGCCTGTCCGTCTGTCCGCGGTCATGCGAACACTGTAACTCAAAAACTTGAAGAGCTAGATGTATAAAATTTGGTACACTGTTTTATCATCAGGAATGTAGATCCATATAAAATTTTGGGCCAAATCTGTCAAAGGGTTAACTGTCTGTCGGTCTGTATAATCGTATACTTTTTAATGCCATAACTTCTTAACAAAATTACTTACATAAATGAAATTTTGTATGTGGCCTTCTAACCTCAATTGTAGATTTGTATCAATATTTTATGTCAATCGGTTAAGAAAGAGGCGTTCAAATTGGAAATTTGGTTTTTCCTTATCTTAGCAGCCCTATTGCGTAATCACGCCGGCTTTTAATTATACTCCTTCCGCCTTGCTGCGTTAAGGCATGACCTTCGGAATTCGTGGCATGGCGTTTCGCTTTTTTTCTCCACTGCGTTAGGGACGCTTGTTCGTTTTACTGCCTTTTAGCTTAATTTTTCTCTGCATGTGTTGTGTGTATACGAGAAAGGTTTGGGGAGACCACTCCCGCTGGTTTTCACAGCTACTCAGTATGCTTTCGAACTTTCACAACTTATCCTTGTCACACGAACTTTGGAAAAAAAATTATATAACTTCTTTTTCATTTTAATCCTTTAAGTTTTGTGTTTTCCACCATTACCAGCTTAACTTTCGTGTACCCTTAACTGATCCGCCACGTACCCCAGGGGTACACGTACCACAAGCTGAGAACTTCTTCTTTACTAAATAATAATAATGCAATAATTAATTTTAGAAAAATACCGCATTAAATTTTTTTCTGTAATATTTGACAAATACATGTATATCTCAAAGTATACAGAAGTTTATTATTATTAATAATAACAAAGAAAATCGACTACAAAATGTTTCTATGTGAACAGATTATTTTCATGAGCAGTATTCTTATGTTTTAATGTGCTTATTTTAGTGCTAATTAGTAGCCGCGATAGAAGTAAGAAATGATACATAAA
>BGPR01000848.1:96313-122132 GCA_013235015.1 Araneus ventricosus
CTATTTTCATTTTAAAAGGGTCGTTGCTATTTTTCATTTTAAAAGGGCCGTTGCTATTTTCATATAAACGGTTTAAAGCAAATTTACATAAAACAAAAAAATCAATCTATGTACGAATAATTATTATACGTAATAGGAAAAATACGTACTATGTTTTGTGTTGCACATACTGTAAATAGAAATACTACCTGAAATTACTTTTTAAATTGAAATTTTAATTGATTCCTTTTTTTAATAATAACTTAATTAATGATTTCTTTGTGGTCGGTAAGTTTGGATGGTCGTAAGTCGTATAGATCTGTAAGTCGAGGGGAGGCTGCACTATTTGATTTGTGTTGATTTGAAAGGTGAAATCATTGTACTTTTGCATCTACTGAATAAGTTTTATGTAACAATAAGAAACTGTGATCAAAGTGAAAGAGAGGTAGAATTGGTTCTGGGACCCTTAATTCGCCGATTATCCCCCCCTCCTTCGATTCCGAAGCCATTTCTAAAAATTGAAGCAAACACAGCTACAAGTGATAAGAAGAAAAATAAATGAATAAAAGCTGCAGATAGATGTTTTAATAGACAATTCACTTAAGAATAAACATTTAATCTTCAAGCTAAAAATAATCAGTTCAGGCTGAACCGCTGACTACAAACACTGAAACGATTCACGAATATGAATTTCATTTTATAGTCGAATGGAAAATCATCAATATTATACAAAAAAAAAAATAGACTAGTCTTTTCGTATTAGCCGGGGTAGAGAATGGTTTTGAATTTTTCCGGTTTCGATAAAAAATTGTCCCGGATCGTAAAGTGTTTTACTTATATATTTTTAATAAATATTTTATATTAATAAGTTTCTTTTAGAAAGTATTGAAGTCGTAAATTTCATGTTTGAAAATTAGTTTCAAAAGAATTCCTCCTTCCCAATTGCTTTTTAAGTCAGGAATATAGTCACTGTGTTTTAGTGAATGGTGAATGCAATATTGTTACTGAATCAAAAGTTTGAAAAAGGGAACGAATCCAAAACTGTTTTCAGGGGGGAAATGAAATTTTTTCCATTTTTTTTTCCAAATCCATTTTTCTTATTTTTAATTTAACTATACTTTTGTAATAGAATCTTTACATTAGTGGCTTTCTTAGTAGATTTCTTTCATTTTCTACAACAAAAAATAAACGTCTATGTGGAAGAAGGAAAAAAAACGAGTTTCGTTTTTTTACTTTCTCGTATACAAAGAGAAAAGTATTGTAATCGTCAAAAAATTCGAACTCGATATTTTGACGAATCTCCACGTTTTAGACCTCCCTGAGTTTTCTCTCATGATCCTTTCTGCAAACTGCTAATTCAATTATTTCTTTTATGTGTACGCTTGTTCATTAATTAATATTAATAATAACTATTAATGTTAATTCACAAATGTCCCAAATAACCCCCAAACAATCCCGGTTTTTGACTTACTATTTCTCCGTGACCCCCCTTCAATATTTAGAGCACCCCAAAGCGAAGTTTAAAAGAGTCTGGCCATTTTTATGTTAAATCGTGCACCTTTGGAACTCCTAAATCTTCTAACTTAACAGCTCAGCACAACGCAGCTTCCTTACTTTCAATGGCCGCATTTATGAATTAAGTAGTATTTTATATATATATATATTGCATAAACACACATAATTCAAATTCGCGGCAGGAAATGCAAAATCCCAAATATCATGAATCGGAATTATATCATAATTGTTAATTCTCCTGAATTATGAGACATTTTGTCTTTATTTCAATGCAAAATAATTGCCAACACTGTAACAAATATGTATTTATTTTCAAGTAGCTGTTCTTTAGATGAAACAAATCTAGTTTTATCATATCCAAACCCGTACTTTTTTTCAAAACGTCATTATGAAAAAAAACTTCATAAATCAACTTAATGAACCTAAAGAAAATGCTGCATAAAATACTTTTTATTTCAAAATCAGCTTATTTATTATACAATGAGTAAATTATTTTTCAAACGTAGTAGAATTTTTTGGCTATTCTTTCGTGGCATTATTTGTAAAATTAAGTCATTACAGATCGTGATACCATTATTTCAATATTCAGTTATATATTACTTATTTTCTTTTTTTATTCCTGCGCTTTTTCTGATTAAATAAGATTAGTTTCTAAATTAAAATATTGAAAAAATAATTCGCATCGCCTTAAATTTCACAAAGAATTTCGAATTTGTGTTAAAATTTCATAATTTTTATTTATTTAGATTTCAAAGTCGTACTGATAAGTCAATTTATCCTCCATATTTTCGTAATCTTTGTTATTCAATCCACAAATTTCGTATATACGTGATAAAATTTATAAAGTGGGCATAAGTTGAAAATTAACACTTTTTTTCAGATTTGACGTGAATGTTTAGAGTAACATCCATTTTTTTTTTATCAAAATTAATCTTATTATTTTATAAACACATTTCGGTTATTCCTAAAGGTCAAGTAAAACTTAAGTTTAATTTATATTTTTGAGCATAAACGATAATTGATATCAATAACTACGGAATGAGTTTAACTTACAAATAACTTTGCTTTGATCGTCTTTATTTCAGATTAAGTATTTTTCCTTCTTATCTTGTTGAACCAATTTATGATGAAACTACAAAAAGAAGTTTTATCAGTAAATTCACCCTCCAAATTAAGTTTACATACTTCGTAGTGATAGTTTAGTGTAGGTTTGGTTTTGTGGGGTTTAATGGGCTTAGTGTAGGGTTCCTTAAGCTTTTACCATTTGTTACCCCATATCGTCATATAAAAAGATTTCATGATCCCAAGTATACATCAAATTAGGAACACCGAACAGGCAAATGACAGATTAATTAATGATAAACAGAAATTTAATGAAATATGTTGTTTTGCAAATTTTAAAGCAATGTTTGTAATTTATGCACCTCTTTGAATTATGTTTGCTTGCTAATACTGAAGAAGCTGTCTCTCTGACTGTCAGTGTTTTCATGACCCCAAACTAGATTTATATCTTTCACAATTATGTTACTAACTAATATCGAAGAATCTGACAGAAGCTATGGCAGTTAGTGCTTTAGCTGGCTTTTTTTTCAGACTTCAAAATTGATTTATACGTCTTTTTGAATTATATTTGCTTACTGATATTGAAGAATGCAGCAGAAACCTTGGCTGTGTTGGCGGCTGACTTGGCGCTTGTTTTCGTGACCCCAAAATTAATGCACGCGATTCCATTTAGGGTTAATATCCATAATTTACGAAGTTCTGGCTTAATATTATCTCACAGTAATAACAAATTCTATTTTTAATTTGGTAGGTAAATTCAAAAGTATTCTTAATTGCATTTGAGAGACATAATACTTCTAAAATACTGCGCATTTCTTATTACATGAACACAAAATTTTTCATTTTTTCAATCAAAACTTTATACCAAACTTGTTTTTGAGGTGTAAAATGTAATGAATCAGCATATTTCTACTATGAAAAGAGGTAATAACCCTCAAGGCTTATGCAAGCAATCAGTTTGAGGAATTCAGAGAATCATATTTTTATTTTTGCCCCAGATAAAATATTAGCTTATAATAATTATTTATTCTGCCATTTTTTAAAAGAATTCTCACAATTTTCTTTTATATCTCATTTATTTAAATGTATTAAATTAAAGATAAATGTTATGAATGACTATTTAATCTCGGGTTGTTTTTTAAAAATAGATTCAGTGATCACTAAAAATAATTAAAATTATTATTATTATTACTATTTTACGTGACACTCTTTCAACTAGTAGGCTTATTTTGATTTCACTTTCTTATTTACGTTTATTATTTTAGTTTTGATTATTTTCCTACTCTTTTATTTTAAAGTATATTTTCAGTAATTGTTTGAATGAAAAACTATATTTATGAACTCTATAAAGGTGTTTTTTTATTTTCTGTTCGGGAAAAATGTGGACTTAAACTGTGGAAGAAACTCATATCTGTTTTTTTTTATTTTGTAATATTACTGTTATTGAATGGGTTGATAATAGTAATTAAAATTTTATATTTACTTTCCTTTTTTGAAAATATTTGGACTTACATATTTCTTTCTCATTCCGCAGTTAAAAAATAATTATCTGTTATTATTTATGGATTAAAACTGAAGATATTTGCTTCTCTTTCAGATTTCCATATTACCATGACAACAAACAAGGATGGCAGAACTCCATTCGACACAACCTGAGTCTGAATGACTGTTTCATGAAGGTACCTAGAGAAAAGGGAAAACCTGGAAAAGGAAGCTACTGGACTCTTAAAAATAACGGCGAAGAAATGTTCGAAAACGGGAACTTCAGACGTCGGAAACGACGTACCAAATTATCCACTTCAAAATCTAGCAATGAATCGAATATACCTGATTCAATCGCGAACAAAACAACCGGTATGGACTCAGTTGTCAAGTCTGAAAAGAGACCGGCCACCAAATGCACGACGAAACCACCAGAAACTTTGTCTTGTAGACCAGGAGTGATTGTTACACAGACCTCGACGAAGTGCAAAGAAGAACATCCTGATGACACAGACTGTCCATCAACCAACAAAATTATTTCCAGAGACAAATCTACCTCTCCGCTGACGCCGAAAGCTGCGAATTTTGCAATCGAGAGACTAATTGGTAACTCTTCACCAGAGGACAACGGAAAGCGAACTAGTTCACCCGAGGAACACGAATCTGTGAAAGATTTGGAATTTACAAGACCTGTCGTCACCAGTGACGGTTCATCTAGTCTAATGTCCCCACTGTGTCAGCAGTTCATGCTTCTGAACAAGGACAAATATCTCACCAATCATTTGAATCCGGCTGTTACATCCCAAACATCGTTACTGTATTCCCACATCAACTTATTCAACAGCAAAGTGATCCCATCTTATCCGAACTCGCTAGGCCTAACGTGGCCTCAGATTTCAGTTCTAAACGGAATGACTGATGCTGTTAATAACCACACACAAGGTTCATTCATTCCTCCTTGGTTCAGTTTCCCACCTATGACAAAAGCCATATGGAACGGATCTTCGTCAGGTCGCTATTCTCCCTCTGATAGATGGCGCGAGTGATTTAAATTATGCATTTATGTCGATTTTTTTTAATTGACTGAAGAACTCATGTTGTCGTTTGAATGATCTGATCATGTTTGCACTTGTGTATGTATCAGTGGCCGTTACACGAAACCGATGGACGCCTGGAGGTCAAATTTATGTGTTGTTTCATAACATCTGCGCACAGTGCAGATCATAATTTGAGTTAAGATAAATGCACTTTTCTTTATGTCCTTGAAATTATCTAGAAGTAATGAATAGTTAATTCTTATAGAATAATTATCGTAACTGTCTTTAAGTTTTATTCCTGAATGCTTTTGAATTAGGACTTCAGTTAGGGTATTAAAACATCTTACTTTGAATTACAGTTTGCAATTCAATTATTTTTAATAAGCTTTCATAAGGAAAGTGATTATTATGTATTTTACTACAGTTGCTAAAACTGATTATTTGAGTTTATATAAGTTAGAAAAAATTCTTTTTTTTAAACATTGTTACTTTTAAAGCATTTACTGAAGGAAAAAAAGTCACTATGCAGCACTTTTCATCATAAAAAAATCTTTGGAAATTGTTCGTGTTCCGGCACTTTTTTCTAATGTACTGTTTTTTTTTAAACTGTAGTAGTAAATACCAAAAATATATTTAATTATTCACATACGAATAAATAAAAAATACTGTAAGAAATATTGTATTAAATGAAAGTACTGTATTAAAATTTTTAATTGCTTTTGTATAATGTTATAAAATATTACATCTTCAAGTGTAATTAAAATTAATTAAGTATTGATTAAGGACCTTCTTACATTACTTGTCTTTTATGAACACCATTGCAGTTTTATTAAAATAATATGAAATAATTGACTTTAAAACTTATTTAACTTTATAGAATCATTAACTTATAACTTAATTGTGAAAATATGAACGTTCATTAATGAATTGCTGATTATGAACGTGCTATAAAATTTGGCCGAAATTGATTTATCATACCCATATCCCTTAGCAATCAGAAGTGCAATATTTTATTTTGTATATTTTAGAATTTCATTTGCATACGTGAATGTTTATTTACATGAATAAAGAAAGTTTCATGATGCATCATCTGTGTTTCCTGTGCTCTTTTTTAGCCTGATTTTATTTTATTAATACTCACAAAGACTGAAAAACGTAATATTCTAAAGAATTAGAAGTGGAATTGGCGTTCTTTGTTTAATATATTTTCCACTCTTTAAATATATTTGGAAGTGTTTTCATTTTGATTAAAGAGGTTTAACTTACGAAATCAATTAATTACGAAAGCGGCCGGATTTTCTGAAAGTCTGGACGAAACTCGGGGAGACACATTCACGAAATTTTATAATATTCTAGAGAATTGTGGTATGGAACTGGAACAAAACTGAAAATGTAAATTGACATGTCTAGATAATCATTCAATCTTGACTCAAATGATTTATAAATTAATACAAGTTTTTAACGAAGTATGGTGAGCATTTTTTATTGATCTCGTAATAAAAGAAGAACTATTTGGACATTTTTTTCACTGAATAATTAATAAAATAGAATGACGTTGACTAATCAAATGTTGAAAGATCCGTAATAAAGCATGTTTAATTTTTAAATTTTTATGCAATTATAGTTATTTATGTGGATGCAGTTAGCAGCATTTTCAGATACAACTGTTTCCTCAAAATACTAGAGAAGAAAATTCTAATGCTGAATTTTTCCAAAATTAATTATTGCACTTTAAATAGTCTGTTGTGCAACAACTTGCATTAGGTCGATTTTGGACAGCAAAATATAGGCATCTTGGCAGAATTTTCAATGGCGAATGCGAAATTCATCAAATGTCAGTTAGCTTCTTATAGCTTAGCTGCGTCCATTTTTTCTTCAGGTTGAGACATCCATACAGAATCTCTATTTCTGCATTATTTTAAAATGAATTTCAACGTAAAAGTTTGTTTTATTTACTCCTTCAGACTCTCTCGTTCTACTTGACAGTTTGACTTTCGGCAAGCTTACATTACAAATCAAACGAACAATAGGAAGACATGAGAGGCGGTGAACTCAAAAGGAAACCCAATGAAAGCAGTGACAAGAATCTGCTTGCCACTTGGCAATGGCTCTGAAAGCGATAGGGCTCTACAATGACAGACTGTTCCGGCGATTGGAGCAGAAATTATTAGTCTTATAGTATATTTTGAGCTATTCGGCAACGTTTTACCTATGTTTTAAAACAGCTGTTTCAATTCCATGGTTGCCAAACGTCCCGAATTAATGATTTTCGAATTTTTGTCCCGAATTCGAAATAAATGTCGCTGGATATCCCGTTTTTAATTTATCAGTAAAAATTCGCATTGAAGAAAGATTAAGATGATTTTAATTTTTTAAAAATTTGCTGCTCAAGAATTACATGGTTAATCTCAGAAAACCAATGTGGATAAATCGGTCTAAATGAAAAATTGCTAAGATTTGGAAGAAGACCTTTGGAATTTTAGATAACTAAAGTAACATAACTTGGGAGTCAAGACTTTTTAACAAAAATTAATATAAATAATATCCATAATTATTTCGATTGCAGTCACTTATTCCAGAGGGGGCAGTCGCCCTCTCAAAACTTTTTGCGGAAAATATTTTTTATTTTATTTGTTAACTTTCAGTTGTCAACTTTTAATTCTCTGTCCCAATTTCCCATCCAAAACTTACCAGCTTTTTAATCCCTCAGGGGGCACCGCGAGTTCATGGATTAGAAGCAGCCGTATAAGTAAGCTGGTTCTCGCTTCCCTTGAGGGTACAATAATGGTGGTGTGGCTCTTAGGGCCCATCTCCGAAGACAGGTCGTACCCCGGTAAAACGGGGGGTTGTTGCATGAGCCGCTCCGAATGCGGGCTATTGCGCAAGAGCCACAGTGCCTGACTGTCTATTGCGGCGGCCGGTCTTCCATGTACACCCGGATTCTACGGCAGGGCGGGGTATTTCTTTGTGATTACCAGTTTTGTAGCAAAATATATAAAATTTTGCTTTCTTTCTCCTTTGCTTCTCAGTACTTTTATTGTCTTTAAATTGTTTGCCCCCCCCCCTACTTATAACTCCCAATCGCCGCTGCTGACTCATTCAAAGCTAAATCCACGCAACTGATAGATAAAAGAGAATAAAGCTGTTAGATAAATTCTTCTATAAAGTGATTTTTGCCAAATCTCATCTGACTAGCCTGAAATTTAAATGGCTACTCAGACAAACATTTTAACTACAAAATAAATAAGGTCCTGCAGCATTAAGTATTTAACCATAACGTAATTATTCAAATAAAAAAAAGCGAATAATAATGCCTAATGATTAAACAAATTTTCTTTTCTCTTCCTTAAAACAGGCGATTAAAATAAAAATATGGCATATGTAGAGTTATATGTAAATATTCATCTGCTTTAAATAAATTTGATTTACTGTTCAACAACAGATTCCGAGACTACCACTTTTGGACGGAAAGGGGTGTCAGGCAATGAGTCATATGAGCGCATTTCCGGAGTTCTTTATTAGATCACGTTCAGTAAAATGTAAACAACACCCTTCCATTCTTCACTCTCCCCCTATTTTGATGAAAATAACTCCGCCCGGCACATGCGCAAAAGCGCGGAGGATTTCCGAATCCTTTGCTAAACATATAATCAATGAATTTTTAACTTTGTATTGCACTTAAGTTGAGTAACTTTTCATAAATGAATGTAAGAAGTATGGAAATAAAAATTTTTACTTAAAATAAATTTATTAAAAACTTTTAATTGTTTAACTGAAATTTCTTTATTGAAAAGTGTCCGTAATTCCATTAAGAAATATAAGAATTGAATTAGTTAATTAAATAAGTATTTAATTATTTCACACTTCTTTTAAAAAGCAAAAATTTAATGTCCAGCACTACGTGGTAGAGGATTAACCAGTTTATTTAGTGTTCTTCAGTGCATGTATCGGAATGGCGAAAAGTTTTCCCTACAGAATAGCGAGAATGTGCTCCCGTCGACTTTCTCATTTACCTCCATAATATGTCGCATTTTGAGTTTCGCTTTTTCGGATAGTGAAGACAACAGAGTTTACGATTTGGAACAGAATTCCTTTTCGTTGTCCCATTTGGTTCAACATTCGTATAGATCGAAAGTTTTGTCAGAAAGATTACAGCAATTTTTCGATGTAACTCCGTGAATTTCAATACCTAAACACCAAGTTTTCATTGATAACATTTTTATGCAGTTTTTATTCTTCAGCATCTTGATAAAATTTATCTAATTAACGTGTATTAAATTGATTTGAGATATTCCTCATAATGCGGCATATGTCATCAAGCATCATTTTAAGAAAAACATTCTTATTAAAAAAAAACACTCGTCTGCCATTTAAAAAATTCCACAAACAAGTGCATTCTATTTATAAAGGCCTAAGTTTTCACACTTCAATTAAGTTCAGTGGCTTATTATATCTTTTAATAGCCATATCAGTTAATGAATCCGACTGCAGTCTTCACCTCACGACTTCTCTTTAGGGATGGCGTTTTCCACCTCCGGTTTAACCTGGCGGTTATAACCACACAAAATAACCGTTTTTCGGTTTTTGTGATAAAAAAACAAACGCCGTTTGTAGACAAAAATTTTTATTGACATTGTTTCCACAAGAAATCAACCCATTAGACAATATTTATCTATTCATAAAGAATCTTTCAGTAATCCACCAACCAACAGACGCCTCGAGGAAGTGGTTGTCGTTGATTCGCCTAAGATGACGAAATTCAAAGCTTCATAACTTGATAAATTTTAGTCTAAACGAACGTGTTTTTCGATCCGTTTTTTTTACCCGGTTCTTGTATTTTAAAAAAATAACCGGGACAAAAAAATAACCGAAAAAAAAAACGGTTAACCGAAACAAAAAAAAAGATTTTCGGTTGAAACCGAAAGGTTTTTCACATCCCTACTTCCCATATGCTTCCAAAAATGACACATTTTATGTTAAGCTTCGTTATATTATAATGAAAAGGGAATGGAGTATGCATTTTCGACCTCTTCTCTTTGTCTTTAACACAGATCAACGAGTTTGATGCAGGTCAACAATTTTGATGTTGAGATCACGAACCGAATATCGGCCATCTGGCTCGTTTAGATTTTTATGTTAAGATGTTCGCACACACAGAAAGAAATACAGACAGACCTTTGATGGATTTAATCCAATATTCGATACGGATCTCTAATTTAGGTGTCAGTACCTCATATTAAATGTCATTTATCTATCTTCGTACATTTTTTAATTATCACGTTCAGATACACGGACCGACAGACAGTCACCTAGTTGACGAATGTAGTTCAAAATTAGATACAGATCTGCAATTACATTCATCTACCTAGCTTGTTGCGCGTTTGAGTTATCGCATTCACATACGCGCAAATAGATAGATCGACAGACAGCCAATCCATTGATGGATTTGCGCCAAAATTTGCTACAGATCGATAATTCTAGTAACAGAACCATATGCCAGATTTCATCTATACATAGAGTTGACATACGCCCCGTATATACGGGACTGTCACCGTATATCACTACCCAGTCCCGTATTACTATTTGTCCCGTTTTCTTCATAAACTATGGGTGAGACATCGGGCGCGGGGAGGCGCCGCGACTGTTGAAACCTTAAAGATTATTTAGAGAAAAACAATACTGTTACAAAGATGTAATGTCGCTTTCCTGCCTCGCTAGTCTTATAGTTGGGGAGTGAGTTTTACAGGGGTAAGCATGGAGTGACGGGCAGCGGCCATTCCGGAACCCCTGACCTTGGCGACAAATCGATGATTCCAGAAAATGCGACCCTTTTCTCGGTATCTCTATTAGGAAAGGAAATATGCTTGAATATACGAGAAAACTCCATGTGACGTCACGACCTGTCAGGGAGAGTATTTAAGGACCGCGTTTGGATCAGAGAGAGTAGTGTTGATCCACTGGAACGACTTTAGAGTTTCGTCTGCAGTGCGAGCTAGGAATCTGGTGAGGTGAGCGCTATTGAAAGTGCTGTTATTGTTGTTATTAGTGATTTGTTGACTGTGTTGCTAAATATCAAAGTGCTGAACTGCTATTACCTGTGAATTGTTGTCTATTCACGTCGCTAATCTGTGCAAGATAGATTGTTTCTGTTACCTGTTCTACGTGTATTCCTGCATATTTGTAAATAAACCTTCATTTTCCATTTTCCTCAGTGTTGGACATTTTACACCATACATCCACATAGCGATTTTTGTAGCAATACCAACCCAAACTGCGAAGCAACTATGAATTGATTTCGGAAGAGAAATGGCTGAAGTTTTTTTGCAGATGTAAAGTATGTTGATCAGAAGTCATGCCTAACAAAGCTATGCAAATACGTAAATACCATTCCAGCCCACAATTGCAAATGTGGGGAGAATATTTGTCAGAATGTCAACTCAAAGGCCGGGCGGAAGAAATAGGTCGCCATTGGCGACAAATGAGACAATTTTGATTTTTCATTATAATTTTTAAATGACTTGCGCCTAATTTTATAATTATGCCAAAGAAGAGAATGATATAATTAAGAATGTAAAAGCAACTTTAAAATATGACTGGGCTAAAAAGGATTACCCTCGCGTCTTTATTATTATTCTACGTGTTCATTTTATCAGATTATTTAAACTTTATTAATTTTTCATCAGAGTAGGTAAAATAGACCATTTCCTACCCACTTTTTTCTTGTTTTATAGACGTAGCACTTAAAAGTCCCGTATCAATTCTTGGCAATTATGGCAATCCTATCTATACAGCTTGCTGCATTTTTGAGTGAGCACGTTCACATGCACATGGACTGGCATATAGACTGAGAGACTTCCTCTTGACGCATTTCATCAAAAATTGATTGAAATTTACAATTTTGTAGTAAAGACAGCATACTAAATTTCCTTCGTCTAGTTCTGTTCCCAAGTTTGTTAGTCCGACAGACACGATTCGAAAATATACTTTTTTCTGGCTTAGGAAATCTGAAGCGTGAATATTTATTAAATTCTGGAAGTTGTATTTTTTGGTAATTACAATACTTTCCCTTTGTATACTTCGTATACGAAAGAGTAAAAATTCCACATACAAGTGCATCCTGTTCATAAATGCGTTGTATTTCGCACTTTAGTTATATTGGATGGTTTATTGAATCTTTCTATCGTCCCAGCATTCAGATGGTAAGCACTTTTAAGTGCTAGCAATCTAGCAGAACAAGCTGTGTACCATATTTTATACGTCGGAAAAATAAGAGCAAAAACTTGCTACTCACTCTATACACGCATTTGTTGGCCGGTTCTTCCCATGCGTTGCAACGATGAATCAGCGGCTTTCTCCAAATTGAAAGGGGAGTTAAAACTTGTCAAATAAATAAACACAACCCCTTTGCCCACACACTGGTAGAAAAGGCAACAAAAACGCTCCCTCTTATTACCAAACGGAAGTTCGTTTAATATGAAAACTCCCGAAGTCCTAATGGTTGCCAGACATAATAACACCAACAGATCCCCGCAAAAAAATTCAAAGAAGTTCTTCATTCCTGTGTGGTCCTTAAAAACACATTTCGCTGGTAGACAAAGAGGGGTTGGAAAGTTCCTCCTTTCTTCTTATTATTTCATATTATTACGATGTTTCACTCCCTATCCTATTTAAAGACAGCAGCATTCGGGATTACAAAAGAAGTTGGCAAGGTTTGTTTAGAGGGAGACACTGGAAGGTGCTGTCTCATTACAATCCCATTGCGTTGATTTAGAAGGATTCCCTTAACTGTGGTATTTCCAAATTGATGCTCGTTTTCTGCATTTTTTGTCATATCCATGGAAGGTATACCCTTGGAATATCCCGCTCGACTCATTGTGGGGTGATAAATCTGACACCGTTCGTCGCGAAAAACCGACAGGAGTAGCAGAAATTTTGTCGAAAATGGAATCCGCGGCATTCCTTTTGTGTCTTGGGAGTGTTTAATTTTACTGTAGTTGACGTGAAACGCGTGGCTGGGGGATGAATTCTTCATTTAGATTGTCAGACCTCTCATGGGGTAAAAACATTTTAACCGTATTATTTTTATTAAGAATATTTATCGTTTATTTTCGGTGATATAAGGTTCTAGGACATAAAAATAACATAAAACTGCTGTTAAGGAGATACATTTTATAATAAAAACTTACTCCTCTTGGTAATGAACACATCTAAAATTCCGATAGAATATCAACGGCAATAATTCCACCATGGTAAAATTTCCACTTAATAACCAAGGATCGTTCCATTAAATATCATCTTCAAAACTGAAATGAATATCTTCTATTCTTGTTTGATTCAAAATAATTGAATAGAATGGATTTAATGGATATGATAGAATTTTTCTTGCATTCGAAGGATACGAGTGATCAGATATTTTAGTTGGCGTGATATTTTAGGACAGATGTTAAACTGCTCCTAATGAGATATATTTTACAATAATAACTGGTTTTTTTTGTAATGAACACAACTAAATTTTGATAGAATATCGACGGCAATGATAGTGCCATGGAAAATTTCGAGTTATTCCTTCATATCCGGAATTAATTTACCACCAACTTTTTAATTGTATTTTTGCCTCATTAGATAAATTTTGGTGCTGAATGACCGCATGTAAAAGGAAAATACTAATAACTGTACTAATTAGTTACTGTAATTAATTAAAATAATTTAATTTCTGCCTACAACTGTCATCTACTGCCTGCCATCGGAACTGTAATTTTCATGCCCTTGTGTGTACCGTCAAGAAAAGCTGCCACATTAAGACGATGTGTTTGCTTAATTGACGATATGTTTGTGCGCGGTTCTTCCAAGTACCTTCAGAATATAAAGAGTTAACCGCTTAACTTAACAGCCCGAGAATACTCGTGCATCGAATTATCGAAATTTTAGTCTTATAAACTGAAATTGAATCATTAATTAGCTTTATAATTTGACACAAAAAATATGTAGGATCCATAAACATCTTAAGTATTCTATGCCTTCTTAGATGAATGAAAACGACAGCCCCTTTCCAAAACAGGAGGGGTCATCTTATTAGATAGCAAAGAAAACTATTCAGTTAAGTGGTTAATAGCTTTGGGGTCATTTCATAAAATATAACCTTTCTACATTTATTTGGTTCAAACGTCCTGGTATTGGAAGGGTATGGGTTATCGATTAAAATCGAACTAAAATAACTATTTTAATGACCCTGAGATTTTAGGACAGTAAAATAACAAAACATAAAATTACTACTATAATAACTGTGTACTCCAGCCTTCAATAAATTCACTTTTTAATCACACTAGTTTATTAATTCTACTATATACGATTAAATAGGAGATATATACATATGTACAATTAGGATTCACTTTTAAGATTACTCATAATTACTAACTCGGAGTTCACCTCGAGAACACCTACAAAAATGTGCACTTTCTGTGCAGAGACCCAATTCCATTAATGGCGTCTACCACCTCGCTCGCGCGCGACTGTTTCTCCCACAGTTCACTTCACTTCTTTTGGCTGAGGGCCGGAAAAGCTACATGGAGGTTAGTGACATGACAACTACTAAGGAAATATATTTTATAAAACAGTTCCTATAATTAAAACAACTAAATTTTGAAATAATTTCAAATGGTGGCGCCATGGTAAAATTTCGATTTAATAAGAACCAACGGGTCATTAGTTGAAATATTCCACGTGTTGGATTAGGTGTCTTCTAAAATTGCTTGATTCAAAAATCGTGGACGGGTATACAAGATTAGAAAATGTGACGTTAGTTTCGACTGAATTCTGAATTTTCGACTGAATAGTGCAGCATGGTGCATCTTCAAACCACTACGATAATAAAATTAATGTAATAACCGCAATTATTTCTGTGATTTTGCCCTCTATTTTGTAATAGTCGAAAAGTGGTAAAGCATTTAATAATTTTTAAAAGAACAAATATCTTTAAAAGAAGATAATGTTACTGTGAGCTCTAAAAAATAAACTTTTTGTGATAAAGGTGAAGTACTTAATTTGTAGTTTGATTTGAATAACTTATTTCAATTTTTTTTTCATATTTGTGAGATTAAGGTGGATTGTTAACAATTGATTTGTATTTGTAAAATTCAGTATTTAGGTATATGCTTGCATAACTAATATATTTATAGCACTTTGCTTTTCAGAAAATAAGCATACTGAATTATTTCTTAATTTAATAAATATTTTTAAGCAAGTGAAATCCAAATGTCATTAATATTCAATGGCAGAAAATCTATTTCGTCGGGATTTCTTTCATGCACTTCTTTAAACTGTTGGGATTTTTTTAAAAATACAATAAGTAGAGAATTGTAATTTTACTTTTTTTATATATGAATACGCAATCGCAACACTTAGATATTAAAAATGGCAAATAATAATAATGGAAATTTTAGTTTGTTGTCGCACCACATGCAATGGAATTTCTACTTTTTTGTTTAGGTTATTTAAATGTTATGAACGCGGTGGGATTATTTCATACAAATCAAATAGCTTTATTCATTAAAGAAATAGAAAATTCTTTTTTATTGTAAATGATTAATATTTTTTTCCTTTAATTAAATATTTTGTATATCATATCCTTACTCATTGGAAATAATATTAAATTTACTCCTTATTAATCAATATATTCCTTTAAGTTAACTCTACGGAAGTCACAATTATATCCATTAAAGACGTGATATAATATATAAAAATAACAATTTGCGATTAAATAGACCTTCTTGTTTCTTAATTAATCTCAAAGAAAAATAACAGTGTAGAGGCATCCTAAAAATATATATGGACTTTGATTAACAAGTGCATAAACAATAAACAAGATACTGTTACGAGCGAGTAATATCGCTTTCCCACAATGTTAGTCTTATGATCGGAAAGAGACATTTAGAGATGTTCTTTCTACATATCGGGAAATGGAGGCCAATGACCCAGACCTTGGCGACCATTTTGGTGACTTGGCGACAAAATGATGGACCTAAAAATACTCGAATTTTCTCGATATCTGTATTAGGGGCGGAGATATACAGAATTTACTAGATGATTCTGTGACGTCACATCCTGTCAAGGAAGGTATAAAAACCCGGAGATGCTGGGATGAGACAATCGTCTTTGAACGTCTTCGAAATTCGAAGAATCTCTTTGGAGTAGGGCTGGGCGACGACCAGATTTCAATATCGCGGTATATCGTCCAAGATAAATCGATATTTTTCGATATATCGAGATTTTATTATTTATTTATTTGAATTATAAATCGCCTCTTAACACAATAGCTAATCCAAATGAAAGGAATTTTCAGTTTATATCTTGCTTAATTTTCATTTGAAACAATAAACATATTTTTTGCTTTTTCCTTAATAAAATAATAAAAAATAATGATGTTAATCTTTTCATCAGATTATACAATGCTGGACTAGCAGTTCGTTTAAGAAAATTTACGTCTCAATCTATTATAATATTTGATACCGTCATTCCTTAAAATAATAGAGTGATTTTTAAAATTTTAGCTTCAATAAAACTGATTTATTAAACATCGGTTTATTGCATTTTCACAAAAGAAAAAAAATAGTAATACCGTTAACAATCTAAATTAAGTAGTTTCAAATAATTTGCTATGCGTTATAGTATTTCCTAATTTTTATGCAGTTCTTCAGATAAATATTATGGGTGTTTTTCCGGCATTTTATTACTATTGCCTTTAAAGGAAAAGAATCTGTCTAAATTTCTTTATGTAATGCAGCATTCTTCATTAAACGCGTCTTGTATGTGATTGTGTTTTGCACATTTCTGAAAAAAATGGATTACAGGCTTTTTTTGATTTCTAAACCTATAATTAAAAAAATTTTCTTAAGTTGTATCGGGTAATAAACAAAACTACGAATACTCTGGTTTTCACTGGTTTATTTAAATTCAAAAAAATATTAAATTCAAAAGCTTAATTTGCTTAGAGTAAAAAATTGAATAATTTTTTTATTCAATCCATATATCGATCATTTTTGAAAATTGACATCGAAAAATCGATTATTTTTTAAAATATCGATTTTTTCGATAAATCGGCACAGCTCTACTTTGGAGTCTAGTTCGCTTTGCTAATTGGTCAGCTATTAGCACTGAACGCTATTGTTCGTGCTATACTTGTTATTTTTCGAGATTTGCTGTCTGCTGATGCTTTTAATTTGTGCAAGTGCCGTATTTTCCTGTTACCTGGGCTGCGTGTTTTCTGAATATTCAGGAATAAAACCAGTTCTCCATTATCCTGTCTGTTGGATTGTTTTCACCGTACACACACAGGGAGATTTTTGTAACAATACATAAAATTTCATACTGAAATTAATCAATACCATCATTATCATTGAAATCAATGCATTACCCAATTTGGATTATGAATTATTTGTAGGATTATTTTAAAGGATAACTGGCGAAAACATGAGAAGGGTGAGAATGAGGATTAAATTGCCCCATTCTCAATGGATATTACTCATGATGGGTTTCTTTCTGCAGTAAAATCTGAAACATAAGTTTGCCCTTCAAGACCAGCTACATCTTCCAACTTCTATCAGCCTGCTTTATCAGCGGTTACTAGATAATGATGTTCTACAATTCGACTAATTCTGATAGTGGAAAAGATTCTTTATTTGTACCTACAGGAAGCCGTTTAGGCTCCGAGTATGCTGTGGTGTTATGTATGAATGAATTTGTTCTATGCCACTTCTGATGTATGTTATATTAATTCTGCATGTAACAGTTATTTAAAGTGTGTATGCATATTTTGGGATACCCTGTACGGTAAAAAAAATATGAAATATAAGTGTTGAACAACTTAAGCCTTCTTACTTTCTTGTTATGGGAAGAATGAAAAGGAGAAAGTAATGTAATCGTCAAAAAGTTAATTCCTTTAATCTTTAATTCAAAATTGCAGCAAGCTAGATAAATGAAATTTACTGTGTGATCTTGAGACAAAAACTGTAGATCGATATCAGATTTTGCACCCAATCGATGAAAGGGAAGAAGTTCAAAATACAAACTCGATTTTCTGAACAATACTACAAAGGTAATCACAAAGCCTACCGTATTGTAAGAGTTGACGCGAAAGTCAAGAGGCGAACATTCTTCATGGTTAAATATGTGATATAATTTCAAATAAATATCTAAGAAAGAAAGAAGAAAGAAAAAGGAAATGAAAGTCGTCTTCAAAATTTGAATCTTTAAACCGTACGTAATTTAACACGTGTTATTCGTAAGATGATATTCCAGGAAACGATTTAAATTGTTATAGTTATCTACATTATTACAGCAAGTAAATGCGCAACATAAACTGACCTAAGCAACTAAAGTTCACTTAAAATATGCAACTTAAGAATTGTATACATTAATATGTAAATGTTAATAAATCAGTAACTTAACACTTATGTATGACCTGCTAGGTTCACCTTAGAGAAAGGATAGTTTTAAAAAATCGCTACGTCGTCATAAATCTCAAAATTCAGTTATCAATATCATTAAGGCACGTTTTTTGAATCTCATTAAACACGTTTCGAACTCATACGTGTCGATTAAATTTGCATCAAAGATATAAATATACTCAAATGTAAGTGATTATTGAGTGTTTTTATTCATCTAAATTTTAAATTTCAGCACTTAACTGTTAATCTTTAATAAATATTTTTGTACGTGCAAAAACGTGACCAACATGCACGCGTTTGCAAATCTATTTGAAGTATTGAATAGATAACAATATCTTTCTTTCTTGTTTAAAAATTGTAAAGTTCACGCCTTTGTCAGATACTCGAGAACGAACTAAATGAAAACAAAGTCGAAAGAAAGCAGAAAAGCGTTCATGACGAAGGGTAAAGGCATTTCCTAGCATAGAGTAAAAGCACCTTATCTATTCTTATCAATTGTATCGATTAGGTTTAAAATCCTTAACCTTTTATATTAATTATTAAAAATTTTTACGTAATATTATATCATGACAATGGGTTACGTAAATCAGCATCATGAAATAAGTTATGCAATACTTTTAAATTGCCTTCCATTCAATCGGTAATGGAAATACAGTGGAGTCTCCCTATAACGAAATCGCTTGGTTCCAGTTAAAAAATTCGTTATAGAGAAAATTTCGTTATACGGAGATTAGAGATTTTTGCAGTTATTTAAGTAAATGTTCCAAACTTTTCAATAGGTGCGATAAGTTCAAATGTATTTAATTATGATTTTCAATTAAAATGAAGTAATATATATTATAAATTTGTTAAAATTATACTATTTTTTTATTGTATAAGTAAAATGCTCAAAAGTTAAGAAAATTCACCAATTTAGAGAATAATTTGTACTAGTATGTACTTACGTTTATTTTACTTGAAAAATTCCGTTATTTTACATTTCTTTGCATTTCGTGATGTTAAAATTTCAGAAAAATTTTCACATTTTAAGAGTGAGAGGTTCCAGAAACAGGCACGTGTGAGCGAATTGGTTGCACAGAAATTATCAACTTTCTTCAAAAATGACAAAAATCGAAAAGATAAACCTCTGAAAAAATTCGTTATAGGGAGACAACCACTTCGTTATATGGAGAATATTTTGAATGTTATTTAACATTCCGATTAAAAATTTCGGTATAGGGAGAAATTCGTTGTAGAGAGACTTCGTTGTAGGGAGTCTCTACTGTATAATCCATCAAGATTGAATTTTTTGAAGAATCAAATTCATTCCCATATTTTCAATGCTAAATAACATCTCTAAATAGAAAAATGTTTAATAATTATATCGACTTAGAGAGGTTCTAAAATATCTTGGCTCAGATGACATTCTTATTAAAATAGGACTTCAGTACTGTCTGTTCGCCAAGTCGTCTCTTTTAAGTCGGTCGCTATAGCAACTGGTATGTTAGAGAAGATCTATTTCGAATTGAAGGAATCCGAAGTCGGGGTTTTATTTTATTCTTGGCGGTAGTTGATCATTCGTCTTCTCGGTTTTGCCGCAGGTACACGTTCCTTCCCAATTGGAGCTAAGTGCGCCAATGTAACAAACTTGAATGAACGTCTACCTACTCGAAATGGATTCCTTCTATCATAGCCTGTTTCTATAGCGACCGCCGTCAACTAGGCATCTTGGTGAGCAGAGTTCTCGTGACGGATATACAGTACATTTACAATTGGAGATTCGTTCTACAGCCTCCCCGTTGTGCAACAAAGCGATAATCTTAATATTACGCCGTAAAGTGTCATGTATGGTGGTTACAAGGAATTGAATGTTGCTACTTCTGCTGTAAATGATGAGAGTACAACTCAGTTATGTAATAATAACTACCGATTATATCAATGAAATGATATCAGAGAATAAATACATGGTTAAAGTTATCATTCATGGTTTTTATGAATTCATGGCTTAAAGAGGTGACTCATTGTTTCCAATGAAAAAAAATCATGGTTTAAAGTGGTCATTCATGGATTTTAGTCAATAAATTCGTAGTTGAAAGTGATCATTCGTGGTTTTAAAGAATAAATTCATGGGTAAAAGTGGAGATTCATGGATTTTAGTGAATAAATTCGTGGTTCAAAGTAGTCATTCATGGTTTTTAGAAAATAAGTTCATGGCTTAAAGAGATCAATGTGGTTTTTAGTGAATAATAACATGTTATCAAAGCCGAGGAAATTTGCGGATGTGATTAGGACACAGTCTACTCTTTATTTTTTATTTTATCGTATACAAAGAGAAAGTATTCATATCGTTAAAAAAACCCGTCGAGATTTTGAAGAATCTCCATGTTGCAGATGTCTTACCGAGTCCGAAAAAAACATTTTTGGAATTATGTCTGTCTGCTGTGAACAGTGTAACTAAAAAACGTAACAAACTAGACAAATGAAATGTGGTACGCGGTCTTAACATCAAAATTGTAGATTTCTATTTCATCACCAAAATCGAATCTCGGTTGGAAATTCGAACGAAATCTCTCAAAGGGTTTTTAATTTGGCGGTATGGTTTTTAGTGTGCATACGAGAATCCACTAGGTCAAAAACTCAACAAGCTGAACCCATAAAATTTGGAATGTGGCTTTGGCAAAAAAATTGTAGATCTGTATAAAATTTTATACTCAATCGGTCAAAGGTAAGAGGTCTAAAATGCATACTTGACTTTTTTCACTACACTACGAAACTGAACGCAAAACTTGCGGTATTTTGTAAGACGAGAAAATCGACAAAAGAACATTGTCTCTGGCATTTTTTATAAATATAAAGATGATTGATTAATGAAATTAATTTGAACTTGATTAATGAAATTAATTTGAACTTGATTAATGAAATTAATTTGAACTTGATTAATGAAAATAATTTTATTAATTGAAAATTATCATTATCTTGATATGAATTATTTTCAGAATATTTTAACTTCAATTCTTAGGATTTAAATTTCAGCTTATATTTTTCTTTTCTTGTGTTTCGAAACATTTTTTATAACAAAGGGAGATGTTATATCAACACTTCCATTATATAACAAAAGGTAGTAACACTATTAGTGAGTACTACAAAGGTTTTTTTTGTATGCGTGAACTTATAATCTACAAATTCAAAAATAACCAACCGAGTAATAATTTCTTAGAATTTTTTTCACCTGTTTCACAGAACGGAAACGAAACAGGAAGATTAAAAGGTAAACTTGTTAAGGGACCAATTTGAAGAATTATTTTGAAGAACTGGTTTCTTAAGAATCGAGTTGGGTAGCAGAGATAAAAGTGTATATTTTAAAAATTAGATTGGTAGGGCTGTTTAGTTTATTTCCATCATTATCTTGTTTCGAGAAATCTCCTATGGTTTATCCATAATCATTAATTTCTAGAAATAAGATCTGTATTTGTTTGGAATCTTCCTTCACAATGTAACTTTCCGTTAAAATTATACTCTAATTCATCTGCTATTTTATAAACTAGAACTTCCTAGTATTAACAATTTAGAAGTTAGACATGACTTCCGGAACTTTCCGTTAGGGTATTTAAAAGCAAAAATTTAGATCTGAGAACTCAGAAATATTCAGCAAGGGGAATATTCAGTCAGGAGCACTATGCTTCTACCTCAGTAGAAAAAGTAAGAAATGAAATTAGAGGTGAGTATAACAAGTAAAAATGTTTCTGTGTTTACGAATTTGAACATGTGCTTTTTTCAGTTTTTGTTTTTTTAACTTTGTTGTATACAAAGAGTATACAATAGAAAGAATTGTACTCACCAAAAAACTCAATCTCGAGATTTTGATGAATCACCGCCATTTTTCGTTTTGGCCCTCCTCGAGTCCGAAGAATCAATTTTTGGAATTATGTTCGTCTGTCTTTTGCTTTCCCGTCTTTCTAAAAATTCGATAACTCAAAAACGGAACGAAACAGAAAAATAAAATTTGGTATGCTATCTTGGCACCAAAATTGCAGATTTGTATCAAATTTGGCAGAAAATCTGTGCATCTGTGTCCAATGGCGTGCACGCCAATACGATAATTCAAAACCTCAACAATTTAGACAGATGAAATTCGGCATATAGTTTTATCATCAGATTTGTTATTCAGATCTGTATTCAATTTTGGATCAAATCCGTCAAAGGGTCGGCTGTCTGTCAGCCCATCGTCTTTGCACCAAAGTGGTAGATCTGTGTCAAATTTTGGACTCGGTCTGTCTATGGGAAGAAGTCCGAAATGCATGATCGATTTTTCTCTCTAAACTACGAAGATAAACACAAAATGCACCATTTTCTGTACGTATACGTGAAAGTCGAGAGACAAAACTCTTCTCTTGGTTTTATCATGTGTTATCTAGACAATCAATTGGACCTCCATATCTGTCTGTAAATGTTAGCTGAAAAATGTAGAAATCCTCAATAGTTTGCAAAAAGTAATGAATTCACGTGGTGCTCATCCATTAGAGCTGTAGACTTGCAGGAACTCTTGCAATTGCAGTAAAGCACCGTTCATACGTCTTTCAAGAGACTGAAGTAAAACGACGTATAAATAAAAAGACGTATAAACGAAATTCGAATAAACAAATTTGATTATTACAAATATAATGCAACTTATGCAAATTCATTTAAAAATAATTCAGTACTGAAAACCATAATAAAATTTCAAACCTAAGTATTTGTCATGAAAGTGAGAAATACATTTTTTAAAATAAAGTGTTTAATTAAAAAATCTTTAATCGTCGTCTGACATACTGATTGTCTGTGAGTATTATGCAGAACATTATAAATCGAATAAAGTTCACGGAAGGTTTTCCACCAGCATTTTGACAAACAAAGCATGTTTGAAGTTTTTCAATGGAATCCATTGTTCTTTAAAAGAGGGTGGAAAAACGTCTTCTCCATCATGTTACCCCTAACGACTGCTTTCTAGGAAAAGTTCTCCCCTTAATAAGAATGGAGAAATAATGACCGAGGCAAAAATTTTCGAATTTTAGAAAGTGAGAAAACGACGCATAACCTAAGCTTTGTGCCGTATAAACGATGTGCATTAATAATGTTCACTGAATGTTTTCCACCAGCATTTTGACAAACAAAACATGTTTGAAGTTTTTCAATGGAATCTATTGTTCTTTAAAAGAATACATAAAATGATTACGAATGAATCGGATTGTAATGAAACGACGTATAAATGAGAAACGTATAAACCGTGCATTACTATACTTCAAAAATTCACTTTTCTTCCTTTTCTTAACATCTGGCAAATTTTCTATTATAACATTTGGTTGATGGTATGCAGTTTAGGATAAAACCATTTTTATCCTCATCCTATAATCCAATTTTTCTGCAAAAGCCTATTGTCATTGAGGGATTTTTCAAATTAGGTGAAAAAGCGATTCTTTTTCTTTCAACAGTTCTTAATAGCTCTATTTGGTGCTCAAAATCTATTTATGCTAAGATGACCATACGTTATTAGACGGAACAGTCCTGGATTTTGATTGCTTACCCCGTATTGAAAAACTAACCCGTATTATACTTATAAGCAAATAATTCGTATTAAAAACAGATTAATTAGATATTATTGTCGAAAAAGAAAAAAAAATGACTTTTTTAAAAAAAACTTAAAACTTATCTTCTTTTTTTGGAATAACGACAAAATTTATCCGACGAAAATGGGCAGGAAAAACGTATTCTCTCAAAAAGGGTAAAAGACGAAAAAAAGTTAAAGAATCCCTGTTCTCATCCAAACTGTACATAAAAGTTTTTAATACATTCCAGTTATTTATTTGTATATTCCTGACATTGTAATATGCATAACGAAACCTATCACATTTTCTGCTGACTTGGCTGAATCTGGCTGATCAAAAGATTCGACAGCCAGTATTTCTTGAAAATGGACTTTTAATTACATTTTATACCTTTGATTCTTACACATGATGATATTTTGTTTTATCTTAAGGAACCAAATTTCCTAAACTTACAGATTAGTAACCATTAGATATTGGCACAATGGCATTAATCATTCTGTAAATTTTCACAAGAAAATAAAAGTGGCAAGAGGATGCTCAAATAATTTTAGAGGCAGTTAATCAAAAAATTTTGAATACAGTAGAGTCCCGCTAATCCGAGGTAACTAAAAAAAAGTAATAAAAAATTGAGAAGAAGATAAAATACAGACAAGATAATTTCGCATGCAGAAGGCACGACAGCGTTAGATGTTGCTCTTCGCTATATTGAGCAGCAACAAGATGCTTTACCACATAACGTTTTATTTTTGAAAAGCTTGTGACAACGTAGCAAGAAAGATACTTTCTTCTCAAAAACAAAAAACTTTAGATTCATTTTTAAAACATCAAATCAAGTAAGTGTGACGTTATTTAAAATACATTTTTATATTTACAAATCTGTGTGCTCGTTATTTTTTCGCTATTTGATCTCTCTCTTTTTCAGTTATACGCACATATATAAAACTGCATGTTTCTCTTCGATTTTATTATGTAGTTCTCATAATCCGAGTTTTCAGTAATCCGAGTTGGTGTCGGTTCCGATCAACTCGGATTATCGGGACTCGACTTGATTGTACTTGATTTTCTTTTATTTGTTAAGAACAAAATAGAACTACACGCCAATTCTAGTTAAAGATCTGAAATCTGCTCATCAAATCATAAGATCTGGTCATAACCTTTATCTCCAAGTGTCTTCCTGACGTATTGAAAGGATATTTGTGTAAGATATTCTCGTCCGCGAGTTCAGATCCACTTCTTTGTTTCGTTACTTTGTTTAACACTTTCCTGACACAGCTGCCTTTGTGAATGCGTGCTATCAAAGGTCTTTGCGCGAGGAGGGGACGGTCATCCGCTAGTGGACTCGCAGATGCGTACGTGACGGAAATTTCACGAATGAACTCAAGTGGCAGCCGGTTGTATTTGTAAACATGGATTTCATTGCTATCGGCCGCAAAGAATTCCCTACCGATGACACGCCCTTACCGCCTTATCAATCTTCCGCTTTTTATGACGTACATTACGGGCCCATTTGTTTATACGAATCTAATCTTGACTGCTACCGCGCTCAAGTGGACGGGTAAGCATCCGACCGAGTGAGTTACCTGGGTTTGGATTGACACACGGGAGTTGGTGCACAGTCATTAAGCTCAGAGATGAAGATGCAAAGGAAATTTATCAAAAAACTAGACGTTGGGTTCAGAAAAGAATATGCGAAGAAATTTATCAAAAAACTAGTCATTAGGTTCAGAAAAGAAGATGCAAA
>BGPR01000848.1:122142-132470 GCA_013235015.1 Araneus ventricosus
ATTAGGTTCAGAAAAGAAGATGCAAAGAAAATTTATCAAAAAACTAGCCATTGGGTTCAGAAAAGAATATGCAAAGAAATTTATCAAAATTTTTTTCATTAAGGTCGGGAAAGAAAATGCAAAGAAAATTTATCAAAAATTTATGTATAATGGCTCAGTCCTTAAATTAGTATGAAAACTAGTCAGTAACTAAACTTGAAAACTAGTCAAAAGTCAAGTCAACCTGGTCGGTCAGTGCCGTATCAATCGGAGAGAGCAAGGGTGGTATGGATGCGCGGGCGCCGGTCTTAAGGGATCTATGGTGACAAAGCAATAATGCGTTTATGACACTTTTAAAAGTGAAATTTCCATGAAGGGCAAGAAAATAACGCCAGGCTCCATTAGCCCTTGCAGAACCAATGATGATGACTGGGGATGAAAAAATCATATCATCATATCGCTACGCCACTGACGTCGGCAAAGTCCTTTTCATGAAGAACATTTTCATTTGCTTCATACGGACATGCAAAAAATGTTTGAAAATATCACAGTAGTTCGAAGCAACAGAATCAAATAGTTGGAAATTAAAATTGATTGTAAGTGTCAGAAGAATAAGTGTTCATTGAAATTTTACAAAAGTACTTTCGACAGAATTGCTTAAATGAATTTATTTTTACCGAATCTGCCAGTATTCACAGTTGAAACTATTTAATTTTTCGCCCACGCTTTTTACTTTCTCGTATACGCAAGTATACAATGAGAAAGTATTGTAATCGTCAAAAAATTCGATCTCGATATTTTGATGAATCTCCACGTTTTAGACCTCCCCGAGTCCGAAAAACGCTATTTTGGAATTATGTCTGTCTGTCTGTGAACACGATAACTCGAGAACTATTGGAGCTACGGGGATGAAAATTGGTATGTTTTCTTGACACATAATTTGTAGGTTTCTATCAAATGTTTGACGAAATCCGTCCACAGGAAGTCTGTCTGTATGTCCGCGTTCATGTGAACACTATAACTCAAAAACTTGAATAGCTAGATGGATAAAATTTGGTACACAGTTTTATCAGCAGGAATGTAGGTCCGTATCCAATTTTGGGCCAAATCCATCTAAGGGTTGACTGTCTGTCGGTCTGTATAATCGCACACTTCTAAACATTATAACTCGTAAACCCTACGGCTTTGATAAATAAAAATTTGTGTGATCCGTGCCCAATTTTCGTTTCAATCGGTCGAAAAAAAGTTGTTCAAATCGCCTATTTGTCTTTTCTCATCACACAATGACGCGAGGCCGTTATTGCGTAATTGCGCAATTCATTTCCGCTAATCCTTTCCGCTTCTACTCACGCCTTTCGCCTCCAAGCTTCCGATTCTCAAGCTTTTTTTTTCTCCACTGCGTTAGGGACGCCTGCTTGTTACTACCTTTTAGCTTATTTTTTCTCCACATGTGTTAGGAGTATACGAGAAAGTTTAGGGGAGACCACTCCCGCTGGTTTTAGATAGATCGCTAGTCTGGAATCCACGAAAATCCTTGCGTTTAGAAAATAGGAAAATTTAGGGGAAATTAGTACTTTAGTTATAAAGTTCGTAATAAGACCACGTACTTTAGTATATTTCAAGGTGTGCCCCCTTGTTAACTCGGAGAATGCCAAAGCGGTGTTCCTGTTCTTGCCAAGTGTTTAGCATGTCATCTGTAAGCACACTATTCTAGTCTTCAATTTTTCAACATCAGCAAACACTCTATCCTGGAAATAGCCTCAAAAGAAAAATTCGAAAGGAGTAGGGAGGAATAAAGCAATTTCGTTGAATCCTTAATGTGTTATACCTACACTAATGTTTCATTCCACGCACCAGAATTAAGTCCGCTAGTACTTAATTCCTAACGCTTAACTAACAAAAAAACTATTAAAATGTTAATACGTTACCACGTATTAACATTTTAATGGTTTTTTTTTGTGCAATAGAAAGTTTTGTTCTATTGCACACACACAAATACTATTAAAAGTGAACTATCCAATGATACCAAAATTACATTATTACATTCAACAGTTATTTTGTAACTATTAAATCACCCGTCATGGTATGATGGGTGCAAATTACCTCTTCATTCGAGAGATTTCCCATCAAATTTGACATGTTTAAAAAGATATATATGCGAGAGAAATGTTTAACATTGATTGAAAACAAATAAAATAAACATATGTTTTATGACAGGAAACATTTTTTTTTATTTACTTATTATTTACATATTTCTCTATTCAAAAAACTTCTTGGTAAACAACATTCCGTGTGAAGTATTTTTCGTTGTTTAACAATTTTATTATAATTCAATAACCATGAAATTCTCAGTCAAAAGTTAAAATTTCAAATGAATTCTTTTTCGAAATTCTAATCAGAACAAAGCACTTCTCTGCTTGTCAAACGTTGCCAAAAAATATTATCAAATTATATCATCACGATTGCAATAAATAATCAGATGCATCGTGGCGTCCAAATTATATCACGCGCATGATATACCACTGACGTAATTTACTACTTTCTATTAAAAAACGGAAATTAATTTGAAATATATGATTAATATAATTTACAATTTCTCGGGAACTAGTTATCATAACAAGATAAATTCTATAGTAATCGATAGCAAATTTTATTTCACTATTTTAGAGCTATTAAATTTGAAATTAGAACAATTACTCTTTTAAATTTAAAATTACTGAAATTTAGGTGCTCTAACAGTGAAATAATGCTGTTTAACGTCTTGCAGTGCTATGGCGCGAGTTTTATCGTTAGTGACGTCAAAGCGTTACCGGATGAATGAGAGACAGATCTGGGCTATTATATTAGTAATAAATTTTATAATCAAGGCAATACTTTGGGCGCGTCCTGTATCACCTTAGGAATCACCAGCATTGCAATACTTTAATTAAAGTGGTATCTAATCAAATTAAAATTGAAATATGCTGATTTTTCGGATGATGACCCGATTTAATTCAAAATTAATACTCCCTGATTCAATTTTAATTTATGCCCTATTTTTTGTATCAGAAACACATTAAACTCATCGAAAATCATGCAGATTAAACAACATTCTAGCTGTATTGGAATGATGATATACAAATAAATTTTCGATATCAAAGAACTCTGAATCATTCATCTGACTATTCTAAACAGTGCTATACGCGTGTTATTTAAGCATCAAAAAGCGCTGAATAATGGCAATTTGTGTGTGTGTGGGGGGGGGAGTCTCAGCTTGGGAAACTTAGGATCGCGCGTTTGATTCCGTATTGTTTGTTACACTATTTCGTAATTACCCAGTTAAATTATATTGAAAAGAACAAATATTCTCTTTAAAGCGGCAAAAGTATATGCAAAATAATAATAATAATATTTCTTCTTCTTCTTTTGTGGAAAGCAATTTTGAGGACATTAAGAATTCCAACATAAAATTGTTTTCAAAATTGAAGAACAGCACGATCCATCATCTTCAAAACAAACTTGCTGATTTATCTATGCAACAGTCGATTCTGACATTTCATTCTTCCGTGTCAAAAGACATCATCGCAAACTGCATATTCCCAGCAAGTTTTAGTTGCTTCCGCCCATGTGGTGGAGCTATTTCTGACATCACTCAGCTACTGAATGCTTATAATTTTGCATCTCACCACGTGTTGCATTGATTCTTCTAAAACAAAGATAGTAATTTATTGTTTTAATACTACGAATAAAAATAAAGAAAGAATAACTTTCAGTATTAGCAAAAAAAAAAAAAAAAAATCTCGGGACACTCCCAAATTTTGTCTTTTTATCCCTGATTGTAGAAGTGTGTCGGATTGGTTCCAAATTTAACTTCAATATCCTGGATGGATCCGAATTTATAATTTATCAGTAAATACTCTATGTTAAAAGACAAACCAGATTAAATTTTTTAAATAGTTTGTTTTTAATGAATTCTCTTTTTCAATATTCGATAAATTTAAAATACGCTTACGCCAATCTAACCAATTTGGATGAATCAACTTGAAATAAAACAGAAGAAATAATGTAAAATACATTATATCTATATTTCATGGTATCTCTTAGCGTTTTTTCTTTTAATTTCTTAAATAACTAATCATTTCGTCACAGAATTTTTTTTTATTTTATGCATTTACTTTTTTGGATTTTGTCCAGTACTCCTATTCTTTTCTTCCTGCTCGCTTCCCACGTTTCTAGAACGCCCCAGAATTAAGATTAAAAAATCTGATCAATTTATTGAATTGCGCACCTTCAACGATTTAGAGTCGGTTCTATTTTCACAATTTTCTTTAGGCAGCGGTGGCCTCGTGGTTCCAGGTTCGAAACCCGATCCTACTAAAGATCCGCCGTGTATGTGAGCCTGGTGCGCGCCACCTGACGTAGTGGGTCGATTGTCCTCCCGCTCGTGTGGTGTGGAAGTTTGGAGAGGGAGTGCCAACTCAGGCGTCATTCTTGACATCTCATTATGGTTCAAAGTACGAGGTCCGTCCCAAGATGGTTCTCATGTTGTTTCAAAACGGGACGTTAATGTAACTAAATTCAACCGATTTGTCTTTAGAATTCCTCCTGTTCAAGCTTTATAAAGATTGCCGTGCAGTATCGGAGGTTTGACTGTGCTAAATTGGCCTGAGTTTTTGAACATAAAAAAAGGAACGCTTTAGATATTGGGAAAGGGAACTCAACCTCGAATAGTTAATTGAAAATAGAGGATTGTGTTCACTTCATCTTTATACTAATGTTAGCAATAACTCACACATATAAAATCTAAAATTCTCAAAAGGATTATAACACGCAACAACCATTATACATTAAAATAGAGTAACTATATTCTTCCTTACACAGTATAGGAAGTATCCCTAGAAGTTCCTTTTTACTTTCTCGTATACGAAGTATACAAAGAGAAAGTATTGTAATCGTCAAAAAATTCGAACTCGAGATTTTGAACGAATCTTCACGTTTTAGACCTCCCTGAGTCCGAAAAACACAATTTTGGAATTGTGTCTGTGTGTCTGTGAACACGATAACTCGAAAACTATGAGAGCTACGGGGATGAAATTTGGTATGTGGTCTTTAAACATAATTTGTAGGTTTCTATCAAACTTTGGACAAAATCCGTCAACGGGAAGTCGGAATGTCTGCATGTTCGAGGTCATGCGAACGCTATAACTCAAAAACTTGAAAAGCCAGATGGATAAAATTTAATACACAGTTTTATCGTCATGAATGCAGGTCCGTATAAAATTTTGGGCCAAATCCGTCAAAGGGTTGACAGTGTGTCAGTCCGTATAATTTACTTTTGAAGAGAATCCGTCGTCTCCACACGCATGCGTACTGCTTACCTCTGTTCCCGTAATACAGTCATCTTGGCTCACCGCCAAATTCTTCTCGAATAAAAGTGAATTAATTATGGAGTGTTTTCTTTTAATTTCTCTTTCACGCCGAAACATTTTCAAGAGTTGCATATTTGATCGCGGTTAGTTTTATTTTGTATATTTCATAATGCATTTTTTTCTGAGTGGATTTTGCAATATTTTTACTCTGACAGAACGAGAGTAGTTGTTAAAAGTAAAGTTATAAAGTAACAAACCAAAATTAGTGTAAATTGATTCATCAGTTCTGTTTTTCATGCCTTTTTAATTTCTTAAGCACTCTGCCAATGTGCATGATATTTTCAACTATAACTATTGGTAGTAAATTTATAACAATCAGATCGGAGATATTGCTGGCAAGCTAAAAGGCTGCTTAGATGTGTGCAAATCTTTTAGTAACTTACATTAGATAATTGAAATTTGGTATGTGGTCTTCTAATTTATCCACGTGGTGGGAGGGGAAACAGCACCTTTTTGGGGAAGTATACGAGAAAGTTTAGGGGAGGCCACTCCCGCTGGTTTAGAATTAAGTGTTATATTTTTTTTTTGAAGCGAAGCTTCTTAACGCAGGCTTCGGGATGGGCAGTTAACGTAGAAAAACAGACCGTCACGAACGGAAGTACGTCAAAGCAGCACAGGCGCAGTCAACATTCCTAATTCGATTGCGTTGTTAAGTTCAAAAGTGAAGTTCGTGCTGGAGGCGTTGCAATTTATCATAATAAAAGTGGTACTACTAACATTTTAACCCCGAAACCTAAGTATATCATTAGCACATACGGAGGATTTAAACGTTCGAGTTTTACGAAGCTTTTTAATAAGGATTTCGGGCAGGCAGAATCGAACTCGCAACCTTTCGACTCCCAGAGGGGTGCTATGCCACTGTGCCATGCCCCGCTATGCTTGATCAATTGGAGACATGTATGTAAACTAGACAGCGGTGTTGGCTGGTGATTTTAATATTAATTTTGCGGATAAAAAATCAGAGCCACTTGTAAAATTTCTTTTTGATGAATTTAATTTAACTATGAACAATAACCCGACAGTTTCACACAGCCATTGATGCAGTTTTTCCCAGATGAATTAATAAAATAGAATCGCAGACATTTGTATCATATATGAATTATTACAAACCAATTGTTCCTATGATAGAATGTGATGATTGGATTAGATATTTTGTTTCAATATAATAAAAGTGTAAATAAATGTTTTTTCAATAACTGCTTGTATTCTTTATCATTTCTTATCTGTATTAGACATAAATTATAAATAATAATGAGTTCATATATATTTGTACTTATTATCATTATTATAAATAAAAAAATTATAGAATTTTTAAATGTTTTGTTTCATTTGGGGAGGGAAGTGAAAGAAACGGTTAGAGAGAGAGAGAGAGTGAGAGTGATTCTACCATTATACTTTTAATTATATAGAAAAGCGTAAGGAGCTTTGTTTTTGTAGTGCGTCCACTCACCGACACGCTAGTTTATTTTTTTTATAATATGAATATCGTTTAGAACTAGCAAAACATAGGACATTTGGAACATTTCAATAAAAAGCGTCACAAATTCGTAATGTTTTTCAATCAAGGACAAAGAGTCAAAAACCGGACGAGTTACGTTCGGTTTTTCTGTAAGGTCTGGTCGCTTTAACTATGACACATTTTATTTAAAATAAGTATTGATGAAGTGTTTAAAAAAATTTACGAATTACGATCCTTTTTCTTCGTCATAAGTGGGAATTTCCGTTTCCGTTGAGATACAAAACTTTTGGCTGATTTCTGGAAGTTTTTAAATTCGTGAAAACTTACGACACAAGTAAATTAAATAGGCCATCTACCCACAAACAAACTTAAGATCCGTTTTCAAAACCATTAACGCTTATCACCATTTTTGAGTTACAAAAGTTGTTCACGTACACATCTATTCATTCAAAAGATAATAGTGGTCACTTAATGCAAAAGTTTCTGGTAACGTAAATTTGCAATTTGTACTAAACGTCGTTAATAAACAGATACGGTAAGTAAGAGGGAGAGAGAAATATGGTTCTGTAGTAAAAAATTATAGTACGGTACAAAAATAAAAAAAAAACTCTTTAGATTCATTTTTAAAATACATTGGAGCTTGTCTAATTCGAAGCTGAAGGAACCACAATAAAAATTCTCTTATCCAAAAATTTGAATTAAGAAAAACTGGGTATAAAAATGAGTATAGCAAGAGAAAACGACAATTTTAAAAATAAAAATGGCAGTAACTATAATATTTAACCATTTTTATAAATAGCACATAATTAATAAATAAACAATTAACAATTTTAATAATTAAAATAATAATGATTGTAATTAAAAATTATCCTTTAAAAATGGTCCAGTATTGAAAACGTGGCAGGTATTTGAATTACATGTTCTCCGTTGTCCAATTTTATACTTATCAGAAAATAGTTCATATTTAAAAAAAAGATTAAATGGAATTATTTTTAAAAAACTAAACTTCTTAAAAATTCTCCTTTCTAACTTTTACTAAACATAGAATAGGGTCTCCTTATTGTAGATGATTCATTTCATGAAGAAATTCCAAAATACTTTATTTATGGTTTTTAAAGTCTTATTGCCTTTATTTCTTTTGAATTTTTTATAATTAATTATTTCATTGTTTCTGATTTTTTAAAATTTATTTTCGGGGTTTTGCCCAAGATCCCACCCCCTCAGCCAACAGAATTTTACGTTTGGGTTCTAGAACCCTCCGGATTATTTATTTCAGTGACACTACGGATGTTAAATTGCTACAAATATTTTAATATTCCCATGCTTACCGTACTTTCATTTCTAAACAAATCCTAACATCACAGATATTATTTCTGCAGACAGAGAAATTAAATTTTTTTCCTCATTTTTTAACATATCTGTAAGGTCAGCTTCATAAAACTTTGAGTTGATAATGCAGTTCACCGTTGAACTTATTTGTTTAATTTCTGTATCAATGATAAGCTAAAACATTTATGAATAAGCTAAAATATTTATGAATCATTTATGCTAAACAGTTTTTTTTATATAGAAAACGTATCCATTTATAAAATATTTATGCTATTTCTTGAATGCTTGAGCAATCACACGTCACATTAAGAACATAAATTTCTCAAAATGATATTGGAAAGGACAAGAATTGAATTCATAATAAATAAAGACGTATTGAAACAGCTGCAGTTCATTAAATGTAAATGAAAGCAAAACATTTCAAATATTTATTTAACGCGGCTGTATTTTACCAGACAAGAAAAATAATTGATCAAAATAACATTTTCCCCAAGATCTGTTAATACTGAATTTATTTAGTTTTCAAAAGGAAATAACTTATGAAAAGTTTTAAATAATAATTAATTAACATGTTATTTTAACACTGTTTTGAAATTGAAATGCAATAAAAATTAACCTGCATTCTGTTTAGCTAATATATGAAACAGATCAAACATAAACTTCTACACCGCATTTTCCCATTTATATTAAGTTTTTCTGTCAGCAGCAAACGATTTTTCGTCTAAACATTTAATAAAGGAAATGTAATAAGTAAGTTATAGTATTTAGTTTTTGAACGAAAACACATCATTCGTGCATTTTATTTTGAGTAATACAGATTTTAGATACAATTACTAGTTTTAAAATAACAAATGCAACTAATAGGTTTTTCTGCAAATAACAGTAATTTCAAAGGTTGGTTTGAAAAATTCTGAAACTTGTTTTTAGAAATTATTCGGCGTGACAGTCTTGCTATTCTGGAGTGTTGAATTTTTTCATTGCTTTGTAAATAAAAACACTTTGAAATTAACTGTTGCTCCTAATATACTTATTAGTTTCTTGTTTCCGTTATTAAGCAACTTTATCTGATATGCTGGAGGCTTTCAAATTATGGGTCAAGATCTTAAATAAAGTTGCATAGAACAATTTCTGAAACCTTTTTTTCAGTCGCGAGGCCACTTTGGGCGGGAAAACTTTTCGAGAACCCATTTTCAAGTGGAAATATTTGATAAGACCCCAAGAGTTTTGGAGCCGCAGAAAACTTTACAGCCCATAACTAGAAACACATTCTTCAACACTAGCAAAAAAAATAATTTAGACACACTGATTTGAATCCTTTTAGCTCAAATTGCACGTAATTCTATTAAACTGCTTTTCTTTTTGTACATATTAAATTCCTAGATTGTTATATTTTAATTTTCTGATTGTATAAATATTTGGGGTCGCAAATTGTTTTTGGACGAAAGTGAATGAGAAAAATATTTGACTAAAAGGGGTTACGAGTGCAAAAGTGATTAAAAATACATGAAGAATATTATAACAACAACTGTTATTAAAGTTAAATAAAATAACAAAAAAAATCAAGAATTATTCTTCAAAAATATTAAGATTAATGATTCATAAATTTTACAAATGAATGATTTTAATTAAACGAAATTTCTCTTATTTTCGATTTATTATAACAAAATAAATTTTATCGTATTTCCTATTTATTTAAGAATATTGTTATTTATTTATTTAGATTTATATTATTTTTTATACTAAAAAAGCTATAAATGAAATTTTCTTTTCTATATTGAAAAAAAGGGGGAAACAAAATTAATTTTATTTTTATTTATTCATTTTTATAAACTAACGAGTGTTTTCCCCTGAGCTTTCTTGTATTTTTGGAAAATATGGAGTGCTTTGTGTAGGGAAAAAGAAGAGAGAATGGTAGAGGCATTTTGGAAAACAGTACCTTTTCCTATTGGGGGATTGAGATCAAAATTCGACACTGATTTACAGTTTGACTGTAAATATCACAAACTTAAATTCGACCCTGATTTATAGTTTGACTGTAAATATCACAAACTTAAATTCGACACTGATTTACAGTTTGACTGTAAATATCACAAACTTAAATTCGACCCTGATTTATAGTTTGACTGTAAATATCACAAACTTAAATTCGACAC
>BGPR01000848.1:141327-167447 GCA_013235015.1 Araneus ventricosus
CCTGTTTCAATTAGGTACGTTGTGTGTATTAGTGATGTTTTTTTTTTTTTAATTCAATGAAACTATAGAAAGTGCAATAACGTTTTGAAGAAAGTGTAACCAAAACCGCCCGTATGCATTATCAAGCCCATCGACAACTTCACAAGAAAACGCTGACCTTAAACCCGATGAAAGAGACGATGAAAAGCAGCAAATATTTCCCATCTATAATCTCGGCTTCAATCCGGGCGTGGCCTGTCCGGCTTTCAGCGTCCTAACTTCTGTTTAGATAAATTAAGAAGCCTAATCTTTCGGATCCGTTATGATGTCGATGACAAGCTACGGGTCAAACCCAGTAAATACGATTCTTTATAATATTTATTTAGTCGATGCTGGTGTTATAAACTTCTCACGCCGAAAAACAAGGGCTACCATTTTTATCTCGAGGATGAGATAATGAGTTTGTTGTTAGAAACTCTTCAATTGCAACACATAAAATCTCTCATACTTCCCTCTTAATATACACATTTTATCGCTCTATTGTGCCTTTATCTCGAGTGAAGGGATGATTTTTTTCTTTTCTCAAAATAAGTAATGTCTTCGGAGATGATAGAGGGATTATTTGGTAAACATTCGCCGATATTGTATTGGATGTGTTAGAGTGAAGAGCTCTTCAAATCAGATGTGCCGGAGAATTCTTTACGTGCTCGCTAGCTTCTTTTTTTGTTATTATTTTAATTAAAAATAATTTATCTGAGATTCTGTTAGGGTGGGGCAAAGGTGAATGAGATGCTGCTTGAAGAAGCTCTTCAGAGCGGCGTTATCTCTTATTTGCCTTTTTTTCTCGAAGTGAGGGGTTCTGATAAATCGAGAGTTAACATTGATTTATCAAAACAGAAAAAACAACAGTTGGCTATCGAATGAGGTAGTGATGTATTGAGTTCTGTTGCACGTAGAAGCGGAGTTTTAATTTTGTTATTTTTAAATAACAATCAGTGGCGAATCCAGGGGGGCTATCGGGCTATCGGCTACTCCCACCCCCAGAGCCAAGCCAGAATTCCTGATTTAATTTAACATCATTACAACTGTTTTTTCTTAATTTCTCTCTTTAAAAAAATAATAAAAACGTTTCAACATTGCTTTCTGGCTTGAAAGGCTCGAAAATGTTGCTACTTTTGTAGTCATTCCACTTGTACTTGTAGAATTGACGCGATCGAAGACATTTCTGGGCTAGTTATTTCACTGTAATTTTTATTAAATTATCGAAAGTATTGTATTGTTCTTTATGATTCTTATTGTCAGGTGAGTAAAGTCTGTAAAGTTAAAGAGTTTTGGTTTACTTTAGCCTTGAAGTTTGACATTCATCACGACGATACAGAGTTTTTATGACCTCAGCCCCCCACTCCAGACCGGAATCCTAGATTCGCCACTGATAACAATCAACATCAGTTTTCAATAACGGTTGAAAAAGTATGGAATTGGTATATGGTAGTACCCCGAAGTTACGTGATAGGTTCAACCGACAGAAACAGCGTCAGTCTGATTCGCGTAATTCGGGGTCTAACTTGGCATATAAATACATGAGAATTTTAAATAATTAGAAGAAAGGGGTAGGAAAAGAGATGTTTGGAAGAAAAGCATGTAATATAGAATGTAGTTTTCACACATATATAAATACAAAATATTGCATATTGGAATAAAGATGTTACAGAAAACAAAGGTATTTCAATGTCGTTTGTTTCATCAAATGTAACAAACTCGGCTGATAACTCAACGACTTTTTTTCCTCACGTAAAATTTCTTCATAACAGGCTAATAATTTTTTTATTCCTTCCATGATAGCTAGAATATGTTTCTCATTGGAGACTATTGTCTCCAAAATTTGTAATCCTTTTTCATTTAAGCCGCAGACTTCTGTCAAGGTTGAAACTGCCATTTGTTTTGCTGGTGGGTTAGGATCTGAAGTGTCGGCTTCTGTAGTGGAGATTTCCTCACGCATCTCTATAAGCTCATCGATTATCAGTTCTTGGCTACGTGAGTCCAATATATCATAGATATCATTACTATCAACTTCCAATGTAAATGCACGAGTAACTGCTTGACAAGACAACTTCTTCTATTACATGAGTGTCTTCATCCGTTACTGCCGTTGTTTCAGGCTCATTTTTGAAAAAGAATGGACAAAATTCCTTTCTATTTCGTAGTTTGTTTTTATTTCTGAATTTTGCAATTGTGTCATATTCTAAAATGAGAAATATCCCAGGCGGGGGGGGCGGCCCAAATAAGGAACCGTATGAGTTCGAATTCGGATATATCAGGTTATTACTGTATAAAAATTAGCAAATTCATACGCCGTTTAAAGCAGGGCACCTTGAAATATGTGAGCCCAATATCTCATAGATATTACTATCAATTTCCAATGTAAATGTAAGAGTAACTGCTTGACAAAAACTTCTTCTATTACATGCGTGTCTTCATCTGTTACTGGCGTTGTCTCGGGCTCATTTTTTAAAAAGAGTGGACAAATTTCCTTGTTTTGGAGTAAATGCGTGATTGAGTCGCGTAAACACTAACAATGAGTGTCTGTGATAGAGGATTTTTTGATATTTGTAGGACAAAAATTACAAAACCATTTTTATTCGAAACATTTCATCAAGTTACTTCAAATAAATATAATTAATAAATTTCTTTTTGATTACCATTGATTAACGCTCATTTTGGTAGAAGTGTTTTAATACTTCCATGTAAACTTGGAGTTGTGCCGCCAAATTTTTCGACCAAACTCGAGCTCATTAAATTCATTTGCAACTGAAAAAGGGGAAAAAAATTTTAAAGATATTTTTTGATAATTTTTTGAAAAATAGTGGTTCTGTCAGTCAGATCATCATTAATCAGAAAGTCATTTAATCTGAACTAGAATTCGAAATATTTGCAAGAAAATATAAGCTGAAAATTCGCTTTTAAATGTCTAACTTTGTTTTCAACAAGCAAAAGCAAATATTTATTACGTATCATTAACAAAATCAATCGTTCTTTTTTGACCAAACTCGGGCTCATTAAATTCATTTGCAACTGAAAAAGGGAAAAAAAATTTAAAAGATATTTTTTTGAAAAATTATGGTTCTGTCAGTCCGATTATCATTAATCAGAAAGTCATTTAATCTGAACTAGAATTCGAAATATTCGCAAGAAAATATAAGCTGAAAATTCGCATGTAAATGTCTAACTTTGTTTTGAACAACCAAAAGCAAATATTTATTACGTATCATTTACAAAATCAATCGTTCTTTTGGGTAAAATGTGAAATTTCCCAAAGGTACAAAAATTTAGCAATATTTTTAAAGCAATATTTCTTGCCTCATATGACTGACATAAGTTTAGTTATAGTTGACTCACTCATTGCAGTAAAATATGGTAAAGTCAATGGCATTTACAATATTTGAAAACTGCTCTAATTTCTCGATACTTCCAAGAGGGTTTTCATAATATTCTTGGAGAATCATTCTGACAATCACAATTTCCTCATCTTTTTGTAAATAATCCAGTATCTTCTCTTTTATTTCTACTAAATCTTATATAACCGCCTACTCATTTATAATACATTACAACGTGGCTCTATTTATAGCATAATATTACATCTTAAGAGTAAATCTATATAAATGAGAAATGGATATTCAGATGAGAATTTGTCACCATTTAACTCGAATTTCTTAACATTTCAAAGAAAAATTTTATATTTGAACTAAATATGAAATAAAAATTTTAATAAACACAAAAAATCATTGATGAGTGAATATTATACTTTCTTAACGAAACATATTATGTTTGGAGAAATTTCCGAGAATTCTCTAGATGTATTCTAGATTTAGAAATACGACGCAAAACAATGAGATAAAGATAGATACATCTCGAATTTTCTTAGATCTTGAGATTCTATTCTCCTTATGACTTTGATAATATTTTTTATCCGTGATCTGGTCTATGTATCTGAAGGGATGTTGGAGATAAAATATTCGACAAAGAACTTGTCTAATTTTATTAAAATATTCATTGTTTATTGAAGTATATCTTTTCAGCAAAGTCACAGTTTAGTTACTTTTTTTATCAATTATTTTTTTTATTAAAAAAAGTGAAAACACCCGGTTTTACCGAGTACACATGTTAACGTTATGCGAAATTAGGAAAACTCGATTTTCAGAGGGAAAAATTGCAATGATTTTTATTTTATATGACAATTTAAGAACATTAGTTGCAAAATTCACATGTAAAGCAGTTGTCTTATTCCTTCGCGCCATTGCAGCTTTGGTGGGCACAGCTGAGACAGGTTTTACATTGGATTAAGCCTCAATCTTTATATAAATTAGAAAACACATGATTAAAATATAAACAATCAAAGTCTGGTGTGTTTTTATAGTCTTAATCGGAGGAATCATCAAAACTGACTGTCCCGGTCTTACGCCACTTGGAGTACCCGGTTTTACCCCGAGTGCAGAGATTATAAAAACAAAACAGAACCGCGCAATTATTGCAGTAAATCCTTATTGTTTAATGGGATAAAAATTCTTTGTAAACGTATAAGAAGCTGGACTAAATATAGTTTTTATAACTGAAATGATTTTTAAGTAGGGATAATTTAAAATCAAATGAACATTAGAGAGCTGACGTCTTAAATCAAATAGACCATGAATTCAACTGCTACAACACGCCACTATGACTATTCCTTTGTCTCGAGTAGTAGAATGTAATTCAGTATCTGTCTGTTAAATAGGAAAACACAATAGCGCCAGAATCAAGGGCACTCTTTTTTTACCTCACTCCCCCCTACCCTTAATCTTTGAGATCGTCTAAACGTGATCTTAGAGAAAAGTATTGTGTATATCCTCATCGCTTTACAAAGTTCAAAATATAGGTATTCAGCAAGCTGAAATATGAAAAAAGGACAGTTCAGATATATGTTTATCATGTTTCAAACTTCAGCAATCTGATAAATACATCTCAAGCATCTCTTTTAATTCTATTAATAATTTCTATTCGATGCAATTAAAGTCCAGCAGAACATTGATTATCCGAACTGATCGGTGCTTTATCATCTTGGATAATTATCTTGGATCAAAAACTCGGTTAATAGAGATTGAATTTGAAATCATGACTTCTCTTCTTTCGACAAAATTTTCCAAAATTCTTTATTTGAAATTATAAAATATAGATCCGCAAATACAACCACGTATTAACATTTTAACAAACTCTTTTTCTTAGTTATAAAATTTCTTATATGAGTGTTTTATAAAAGGATTCACGAATGTTTCTGGTTTTGTTTTCATTGTTTTCTTCCATTTTCGCAATGATTCTTTTAAAAGTGTCTCAAAAGAATATGCCCCACCCCCTCGCTCAACATCGCGAAACTTTCCGACGCATTTATTTTTCACATCACCATTGAAATGCTTAAAAATGGAACCTAGTTTTTTTTAAAATAACTTCTTGAGTTATCACCTCCCAATAATTTTTTTAAGCCATCGCAACCAGTACAACTTCCTCACTCTTTTCTGTAAAATTCATTGGCGCTATTAAAAAATGAAAAACACAGTTCGATTTTTTAATACGACTCGTTTAACAGAGACCTCGGTGCTAGAAGCCCGGATGATCGAGATTCTACTGTAATAGGACCGAAACCCTGTGAATATTGTGGGCTACCAGCTAAACGCCACTAGATGTCGCTGCGGTCGATGGGACACCAGAGAACAAGTGGCGGAAATTCAAGAGATAGAACGAAACATCGAGCAACGACGTTAACAAGGCATAATGACCATGAAGCGGCCATCCAAAGAGTATAAAATGATGAACTAATTAATAATTGTATGTAGCTTCTAGGTAGATTCCTTATAGGAACTATACCTATTGCAATGGTCCTCATGACGCGACTTCCGGAAAATTTCTGCATATCTTCACCGATCATGACACATAGATTCCAAAACCACCCTTCGTTAAAAAGTTATATATATGTATGTATAACGCTTTTTTCCCATGTTATCTGGAGTAATTTGGATTTAAAGTTAACCAGCCTGGGATATGTTGTAAGGATAGTGAAAATATCGGTCAAATTCGTAGATGGGCTATCCAGCTCAAAGGGGGGTGGAAATGGTGGAGGGGGGGGTGGAAATTTTAATTTTCCCATAATTCCTTTGTAATTGAGAATAGCGAGAAAATTCAAATTAGACGAATTATTGCCTTATCATAACGAACAATCTTTGCATTTAAACTTTTTCGATAGCTACAATTGCTTATAAGTTATGAGCTGAAAAGTGATTTTCCCTCCCTTTCCCCCCTGACTTAAAGTACCTTTCAACCTGTGTATGTTACCCCTTGTTGGAAAGCTCTCGTCATTTGCTGTCTCTTCCACCCGCTTTCATTCTTGCTGCTCTAATCCTTATGAGAATAGAGGGCGAAATGTTCTTTTCATTATTATTATTAGTAGCGACATATATGTATAACGCTTTTGCCCATGTTATCGTGTGAACACGATAACTAGAGTAATTTTGAATAGAATTTAACTGGCTAGAAATATGTTGTAAGTACGGAGAAAATCTCGGTCGAGCTCGTAGATGAGCTAACCAGCTCAATGGGGGTAGAAATTGTGGGGGACTGAAAATTTATTTTCCCATAATTCACTTACGATTAAAGATAGAAAGAAAATTCGAACAAGACGAATTATTGTCTCATCATAACAAAGAACTTTTGTAGTGAAACTTTTTTTATAGAAACAATTGCCTAGAATTTATGAGCAAAAAAGACATTTTCAATCCCCTCCTCCAATTTATCATCTCCCCATAGCTCTCTTACGACTAAAGATGGAAAAAAAATTCAATTAGGCGAATTATCACCTTATCATAACCATCAACTTTTATATTAAAAGATTTTTGTCAGCTAGAATTGCTTAGAAGTTTTGAGCTGAAAAGCGATATTCAATCCCCTCCCCCACAGCAAAATTTATCATTTCCCCATTACCCTGTTACGATTGAAGATAGAAAGAAAATTTCAATTAGGAAAATTATCACCTAATCATAACGAACAACTTTTATACTGAAAGTTTTGGACATCTAGAATTCCTTAGAAGTTATGAGCTGAAAAGCTGTGTTCAATTTCCCCTCACAATTTGTCTTTTTCCCACAGCTCCGTTACGATTAAAGATAGAAAGAAAATTTCAATTAGGGGAATTAACACCTTATCATAACAAACTACTTTTATATTGAAAGTTTTTTGACAGCATGAATTACTTAGAAGTTATGAGCTCCCATCAACCGCATTCATTTTCACTTTTATAAGGTAAACAAGCTGATATATCTGGCTTTGCTCCGGATTTTAATCCGGATTCTTCTACTTTCATGTCTAATATTTTTAATGTAAAAACTACTATTGCATAAAAATTATAATGCACAAATTCCTTTTCTTATCTGAAACGTTTTTAATTAAAATGAGAATATCAATTGAACCAGACGATTTTTAAAAACAGCCGTTTTCTCCATAAATTATTATCTGTTATATAGGTACTACAAATTTTATTAACAATTACTAAAGTAAAATAAAGGTTTTAATGAATATTTTGAAACAATTAAATTAACTAATTAATTATTCAATAATTTAAAGCATGAAAATAAATCAAATCAATAGTTGGTCCTGATATAAACTGTTAATCGTCTAGTTTTAAAATTTTCTTTTCGCATTCGTCCAGAATTCTGTTAATGTATTCTGGCAATAGTTATTCGTATTATTCTTGTTCTTCAACGATAAAGAATATTGTTATGGATTCTGTATAAAATTAATTTTGAAAAAAATATTAAACAGTGTGAAACAGATTGTATGGAAATGAAATTGTTGTCACTGAAAAGCTAATATTTTATAATTTAATATGGTGTAAAAATAGTTTTGTGACATAATATTTTCCAAAGGTATCGCGGAAAAACGTTTTGCTTAATTTTTAATTAACTGAAATTTTAACTAAATTTTGGGCTTTGAAAAGTTGAAGGTGACCTTTCTCTTGTTTCAAATAAAAAGTTGACAAAGTTTGATTTTTTATGGCTATATATAGCCACAATGACTTTTATTGTGAAATTAAGATAATTATTAGATAATTATAAGATAAAGATAGCTGGCATATACTATGAGCCATAAAAAAGGTTTTAGTGAAGATTTCGTCACAATTAATTAAATATTTAATTTTTATTAAGTAAATAGTTAATTTGAATTAATCAAACAGTTAATTTTAATAGTTAATTTGATAATTAGTTAATTTGACAGATTATTTTAATTTGGTATTTAACTAAACATGGCGGCACCAAGATTTGTTTAGTAAATTTCATATAAAATAGCCAAAAAAGATATTTAAATAAGAGTTCCTTTTATCTTTTTTTTTGATATCGAAAAATATTTCATTAACTTTAAAATTGTTTTGGGGTTTTCTGCCTGAGTATTTTCTTTTAACTTTCGATGGAGATTTAAATTTCTTCTATCCATCAAAGACACGTATTAAATTTGCCACTCACAATGTTTAAAAATTTTTATTCTCTTATGTGTTAAGAATTTAGTGACTATTATCTCTGTAACCAGGAAGTTCTCTAAATGATCCCATTCTAGTGGTGTTTAAATGTTTCATGTCATGTGATTTTACCATGTGACAAAGTAATGTTCGCATAATTATATTGTAACCTAGATTAAATAAATTAATTTTTAAATCTAGAGTCTTTCTTCATTCGTGTTAAGAGTCAATTCCTTGTTATTGCTTCAGATAGGCTGGCTTAATGTTATCTAGGAGATATTTACACTCCTGGGATGTTTATTTCTTTGACTCCAACCTGTTGAATGATTATGTGTTGAAATATAAAAAGAATTGACCAATGTACTGACCAATAATTCTAGCATAACCTTTTGAGTAGAATGATAAAACGTTGATATAGTAAAAAATAAAATGTCATGAGAGAAAACAGAATCACGACGTAAATATTGCAATGTGTGGAAACAATAAAGTCATGGGCTATGTCTGTATTGATCAGCATGTAATATTTCATTACTTTTGTAACATTAACGTAAAAGAATCTACCTTTGCCTTCTAGCTTGCCGAAAGGGATTTTTTAACTGTGAATATCGCTTCATAAATATTGCAACAATGTAACCTCATTTTGCATAATATAGAAGTTTAGTTGAATGAACCGACTAATTCATTTCAACTGGAACAGCATAAAGCCTGGCTCTCGATAATATTAATATAAAAATACTTGTAATCCGAAGTATAACACAGTTTCTCCCCAGAAAATAAGTCTTACCCTGTACAAAACCAAAGAAAATTACAGCTTTACTTTAATCCGCGATGTAACCTAAGTTTATCTGGAAAAAAGAATGACATGAGAAAAAGGAGTTGTTAAGAATAACTTTGAGAGGAAAATGCTCCTGGTATTTTTTTCCCTCCTAGACAAATAAACGAACATTTAAGCGAACAAAACGCTCGGCTCAAACAAAGAAGACATCAGTTTAAACAAATAAATAAGGATCCAGCATATTTTTTTAGCTGAATAAAGTTGTTATGATAAAAGTTTTCTGTGGTTAAAAGACGTTTTCAGATGTTAAGGCAAGACTTACAATTATTGGTCATCATATATATGTCACATCATTTTAATAAGTCTTGAAATAAGCAAAATAATAATTTTTATTATAAAGGTTTGTGCGTATTTGTATCATGTTTTATTATTCATTATTAGGGGAAGTAAAACATGCATGAACAGAAATATTTGGAACGCAAGTTTTTTAATTTATGTTCCTGCTTTCTTGTTTATAAGCAGGTATCTTTCAAGATGACACACAAACATTCAGTAATGATTCAGTGAATTATGATTTATTTACTCAAAATATTGCCTTTATTTATTAAGACTCGAGGAGAAAGAAATATACCAGTTACTAGGTTACAGTTTCAGTTCAAAAAAATGTTTTCAAAGAAACACCGTTTTTTATACGGTAATTACAAGAGCCATGCAGATTCTTAAAAAAAAAGTCTATAGAGACATTTAAAATTTTCATTTTGTTGAAAATTTAAACCATTTCTGAACATTTAAGGCATTACAAATGCATGTGATATTTTAATTTTAACTTTCCCTCGCAAATCTTAACGACCTCATTTTAAATGCTACTTTCATCATAATTAACACTAACTATTTTCAGTCACGAGGTTCTAAAGGGAAATTCCCTCTTCTGGGTACTTAAGCGTTCTGCATTCATTTCTGCTGCTTTTCCGCCAGCATGTAAGCTTTTAACAACAACGCGCCATCGAATATTCTGAATATAGTCGTAGACTGTAAAAAATTAAGTACTTTACCTATGAAGAAATAATACAGATGAAAAAGATTTAAAAGACAAAAATGTCTCTTCAGTCAAATGGACTGCCTTTCACCTTTTTTTAAAGCCTGATCTTATGCATGTATTTCAAATAGCTTAGAAGATATCGTCCCCATACAAGAGTGGTTTTTTAAATGCTTGTATCTCAAAACTACATTTCAGAGATCGAACTCAGGATTTTAAATACTTTGTTCATTGTATCACTATGATTTCACCATAATATTTTATTCAAACACAATGAAGAAAATCAGGCAAAATAAAACGCATTGTGTGTCATGTTTTATTTTCAGCTCTTGGTATTTACTTACAATTTTATTAAAAATATTGTCATATTTAATAACATAAAAGAAAAGTAAAATATATTTGGATATTATCATATTGCGATTTTCAAGCTGTGGTATTCAGAAGGAATTTTTGTAAAATTTGTTTGCATGATGTGGGTTTTTATTTATTTATTTTTAAATCCCGCGCAAGTAATCAAATGTTTGACAACTTATACAGAAATAGGTTGCTTCTTGTGCATGCATTTGCAGTATTGAGATTAATCCACTTACTTTAAAATTAGTATTTAGGAGATTGCCTCATGTACCTATGGCAAAAAAAAATCTACCTATTAAATCCGTTAGGTATTTAGTGGCACTTTCACTAATTTTGAGTTCTTTTCGTTGGTGAAATGTCTATATCTCTATATGTAAAAAATATCTCTGGGACAGTACCATTTTTTTACCAAGATTTTATTCTTGATTCAAAAATATGTCCTGGATACGCCATAATTTTTTTGGGAAGAAATAGATTTTCTGAACTTCAATACGACAAATTGTAGATAAGATATGTAGTTTGTAGGTGGACAGAATTATCATTCCTTTTACAGTTTTCATTTGTTGTCAATTTCAAGAAAAGAAAGAATAAAATATTAAAACTGTTAAAAGAAATCGGGATAGTTAAAAAAATTAACACATTACATTTTGTTACTATTTTTTTATAACTTTTCCGTTATTTCATCCTGATAGTTACATTAGAATGGCTCTGTAATGGTAAAATAGGGAAGAATTCTTCAGAGATTAATTTTTAAATGAGAAAATTAATTTTAATGTTTAACTTTAATACAAGTTGACACTTGCAAAGCCAGACGATTCTACAAATCAAATTAAAATATTTAAAAAAAAAAAAAGCGGTACTATCTCTGCTAATTCGGACATCTGATAACATACGTATGGTAAAAGTTGGTAAGAGTATTCTTCAGAAGTTTACTCTCCTAAATGAAACTAGTTAAACTTTTTTTAATCAGGATACATTTACTTTAAAATAGAAATAAAAGAGTTTTTAAAATTTTTATTAGCATATTTAAAGCAAATTTTAATATTTAAATTATTTCTTACTTTTAGTCTTAAATTTATAATTCATTATTATAAAAATTATGGAATCTTGAAGCTTATTTTTCGGCGACTTACTACCATCAGCGCCATTCTTGCAACATCAAAGTTGAATCAATTAATTATTTAATTGATTAGCTGATAGTATGTTCTACAAATATTAAAACACTGCATAACCATCAAAAGAAAAGCAAACGTGTATACAAAATTTCGAAGCTCTAACCCATCATCAGTGAAAGAAAAAATCAATTTTCATATTTCACTTTTACAAACATGAAACAAGTCAAGTTAAATAAAGAGTGTAAAAAAGCAGGACAAACTGGGCATTCAATTCAAATTCAAGAATGACCAAAAAAGGGGCAAATAATCAAAATCCCATTTTTACTACATAAGAATATAATTACCGTATTTGAAAATTAATGGCCGTTCATTATCGTATTTCTTTGGAATAATTATTTATTTCATATATGCAGAGACCAATCCATTAAGGCTAATTAGGTTTACATTTGCCCAGGGCGCCTGAGGAATTCGTACACTCATTTTATTTTAATTTTTGAATGAAAAATTATTAATTAAATTTAGAATATTATTATTTTATATATTAATTTGAATGTTAAGTATATTATTGCATTTCTATAATACAAATAAATGTCATATAGATCCACAGAATGGGATAGAAAAAATACTTTTTTTATAATATGTAATCGTTAGATGATCAGCAGGCAGGGATGGCGATTATTGCAGTATAACCGGTTTTCGGTTGTCTGCAGGCTTTTCACCTCCGGTTTAACCTGGCAGTTACTAATACCGCTCAAAATAACCGGTTTCATTTTTTTTAAAAGTACAAGAAACGCCATTTTGCAGACAAGAAGATATTGTGTTAATATTGTTTTTTACAGGAAATCGAAAATCCATTGGCCAATGTTTATCCATTATTCATAAAGACTCTTTTCAGTAACCGCCAACCAACAGACGCCTCGAGGAAGCAGCTATCGTTAGTTAGCCTAAAACAGGGGTTTCACTACAACCTATGAGAGCACGCGTACCCCTAGGGAGTACGCAAAGGATTGATGGGGGTACACCGGGAAATCAAGTTAGTAATGGTGGAAACAAGAAAACATAAGGGATTACAAATGTTACAAGAAATTTATTTACCCAAGTGAATCTCGGTATTTAATAACTATATCCACTCAAATAGTTGATTATAACGAGTTGTAATTTGTAGCCATCCTTATATAAGTTAATGCAACATTATTACAACACTGGTTTCATTTGTTTTCGCGTTGAGCTAATACTATTGTGAAAAGGAATAAAATGTAAAATCAAAAATAAGTCTCGCAAATATTATTAATTCAATCACATTTGACTCATAGCTAACCTAAATTCCCTTAAAGACAAGATGGTTGGGGAGGGGGAGAAGTAGCAATGGGGGGGTACGCGAAAGTAAAACAGTAATCAAAGGGGAGTACAGGGAAGAGCGGTTGTAACCCTAGCCTAAGATTGATGAAATTCAAAAGCAACAACTTGATAAATTTTAGGTCAGACCTAAAATCGGTCATTCTTCCACGATCCGGTTTTCACCCAGTTGTGGATTTTTAAAAAAAACTAGTTATAACCGGGACAAAAAAAATAACCGAAAACAAAATAACCGGTTAGCAAAACAAAAAAACAGTTATAGTAGAAAAACGGTTAACCAAAACAAAAAAAAAACCGGTTAACCAAAACAAAAAACCGGTTAGCAAAACAAAAAAAAACCAGTTAATAAACAAAAAACCAGTTTAACCAAACAAAAAAAGCCAATTAGCAAAACAAATAAACCAGTTAGCAAAACAAAAAAAACAGTTATAGAAACAAAAAAAAAACGGATAAACCTAAACAAAAAAAAAACCGGTTTTCAGTTAAAACTGACTTGGGTTTTCTCATCCTTAATCCAAGAGGTGGCGGGAAGCCCGGGCTTCCAAAATCTTGTTTGAGAAAGACGCTGATTTGCAAATTATAAAATGCCTTAATCAGAACTCATTGACATTCTTATCTTCTTTTTTTTTTTTTTGCTCTCCTCCTTAGTTTATTAGGTAAGTATTTCCGTCATAGGTTATAAAATCCCACATTGGAGTTCTGATGGGGCGCAAATTACTCTAGCCAAGGGCGCTCAATTTTTGGACAGCCCTTATTTTATAAATTCAATACCATTAATAGTGCAATGAAAGTGATCCGACCCCAAATTAGTCAGACGATCCAGTTTTGATTCGTTGTACCATCTTGATAGTTGCTACCTCATCTCCCACCTTTCTCAATATTTAAGGAGCCTCCCGAGTCAATGTTTGGCGACATTAAATCCTACGAACCACTCCATAGTGATGCTTTTTTTATAAAATTTGACACACTCCTGGTACATTCAGTCAATTTTATTCTGAAATAATGCCTCCACAGCTGATATGAACGATAGTATGTACGTATTGTGTACAGTGTTGCTGAGTTGCATTCCACTTTCCACCTACGTCTCAGGATAAATTTTACAGTAAAATTTATTCCCTATTGAGTGAAACAATAAAACAGTGACCTGGATTTTATTCGTTCTTTACTCCCAGAAACACCGATATCACCTAAGCAGAAGAAGTAAACAACTCAGCTCTTTGAAGAAAAACGAAGAAGGGGAAGAGGGACTACTTGATGCACTGGTTAGAAAAACAAACTGCAGCTTTTAAGGAGTGACGTGTTTGATAACAAAGCGGCTTTTAAAATAAATAGATGGAACGAACGATGTATTTTGATCTCTAAATGTAGGACGCAGCTGGCGTAGAAAAGATAGGCGCTATTATTAGAATCTGGAAAGGTGGCTCAGGTTCATTAGGGGTAACAAATATACAGGTTTAAAATTCCGAGACTTCAGGAACGTTATGGGTGAGTGCTGCAGGAGAACTGTTTTTCTCTCGGATGGACTTTGCCCTCATCACTCTTTCTACAACTATAAATGAAAAATATGTTTATCATTAAAGAGTTTCGGGCCCCTTTTTTATGAATATCATCGAAGTTGGCAACTGAACAAGAATCTAGTTTCATAAAGACCTTCATGAAGGGTTCTTGGGACGCAATACCTTCTCTCGAAGTATGGATTTACCCTGTTATGAATTCAACAAAATGGTGTTAAGCATGTATGAACTCAACAAACTGACGAGAAAGGATATAAAAATATAATTATTGCATCATAATTAAGAAAATTATCTTTATTCGCCATTTGTAAAGGACACTGAGAAGCGGATAGAAAAAAGTACATGAAGTCACATTTAACTCATCAGCAAATGCATTTTGAATGCTAGGGGAAACAGATCTCGCACTAACTTCCGGAAAATGACCGGACCCCATTTGTATGTTAAGAAAGATTCGGAATTTCAGTACGAAATTGAGCCAATCATTTTTTAAAAAACTTTATTAGTTTTTTTACTACATCTTTACTACCATGTTTTTTTTACATTTATTGTTATTACTACTTAAGTTATTAGTATTTGCAGCACTCTCGTCTCCTAAGACGTATAGATTATGAGAAGATTAACCAAATTTGTGAAGATAGGCCTCAAAGTACTCATGTACTGTGATGTTCTGATTAATTTTTGTATTAAATGATGAGCGGTTAGTATTGACTTGAGGTACAATTCGGCAAAGTTACAAAGCGAATTTGTGGAGACAGACAAACAAAACATAGAAATCAATATCATACAAAGAAAGCCAAATACAAAGAAACACTCAGAAGTAATCGAAAAAGCAAACAAGGAATACATTCTAGTCCATTTTTTCAAGGGCTAAGGACTTTAATTCGAAATGGTTAGATGGTATAATGTTATTTGTTGTTCTGATGAATACCAGTAGCAAATGATGCTTGAATGTTATTGACTAGAGGTACAAATCGAAAGTTCCATGGATCTCACCAAATTTCATACGAAGTGCTCATTAAGAGCTTTCTTGAGACATGATATAGGTAAAGAGATCTTAATGTCATACAGAGTACCACAAATCCTTTGTCTGGAATCCATTCTTAATATCCTTTGAGGATACTAACTGATCTTAGAAATCAATTGAAATAAGAGAGTCGCTAATTTGATATTGAGCATCGCCTGACTACCATGATCATAGATAAGGCAATAAAAAGTCACTTCTAAAGCGAAAAAACGCAACTGAATTTCCTGTTATTTAGTACTTGTTAGAAAAAATAAATAGTAAGTTATGTCAAATATTTTATTTAATTAATCCAATTAAAACATAAAAATAACCACTTTTAACATAACAAACATAGGAACAAATACAAAACATAACATAAACAAAAACATAGATAAATGGTTACTAAAATAAGGCATTTGTAACTATCATGACCATGTTACTAACAACTTAAGATTTGTTTTCGCTAGTGTGTTAATCGCAAAAAGCTCAATCTTTACATATCAGACTTTTCTTTCTAAATACTTGAAAATTATAAACAACTAGTATCGTGCCACTTGATCCCTTGATTACGCTTCCCAAGAGAATTAACTGTCTAATTATTAACTATCTGAGATCGATCTTTAATTTACGTAATTATTGACTTTTGGAATGAATAAATAATTTAAAGACGCTAACTTTGCTTAAATGAGAAATATTTATCTAGTTGTGTAATTATTTATTTAGATTAACTTCTTTGAGATAAACTGGAATGAGCTCAATTTTCAACTAAATGTTCATTACCGATCACATAATTTTTTTTAAAAAAAATATTCAATTGAAGCACAAGAGGATATCGTTAATGAACATGATATGTTCAAAGACGATATTCGTTACAAGATTTGTTCGTTAACTTATCATCGATTAACAGTTTTTTTTGGGGGGGGGAGGGGGCAGACTTTGACTAATTTGTTCTAAGACTAAAAAAAAAATCGACGGGTGGCTCTCTCCGCAGAACGGCCGCTTGAATTGAGGGGCGTAGACTTACTCATCTTACTCAATTGTGACTTTCTGTGACTAAAGTAGCTCTATGTGACTATTAACCCTATAGTATATAGTGACTATTAGTCTAGTGTGACTATCTATGTAAAATTCTTCGTGATTTTCACCAACTTTGAAACTCGACTGTGACTAAACCATAATTACAAATTCTAAAATTATTTATGCAATCTTCAATGTCTATCTTTCTCTGTTAAATAATACTAAAACCAACTCTCTATGTTATTTGGGTGCGGAGCTATAGGCGTTTAATTTTAGAACGAAATTCGAAGTAATTCAACAATTCTTGAGTAATATTTTGCGTGAACCTCAGATCGATGAATGAATTGCCTTAATCTGCGTGCGCGCGCATCGGTCACTGTGACGTCATCAACATTTTTAGTGATTTTTACCAACTTTGAAGCTCGATTGTGACTAAACCGTAATTACAAATTCTAAATTTCTTTTTCCAATTTTCAATGTCTACCTTTCTCTGTTAAATGAAACTAAAGCCAACTCTCTATGTTATTGGGTTGCGGAGCCATAAGCGTTTAACTTTAGCGCGAAAAGCGACATAATTTTTTCCTTTCCCGACATACCGTTAGACCACTATGGAATGACGTAAGTCTACGTCAAAATAAATGAAAAATTATATAATTTATGTTTACATTTATTAATATATGATCAAAATAACTCATATGTTGCCTATTTTCGATGGTGTAACAGTTCTTGATAATCCACCGTTTATAGATCAAATTATCATAGGAATTTAAAAAGGAACCCAGAAAAAAAATTACAAAAAATCAGAAAAAAGAAATTCTAGTACTTAGCACACCAAATGAAAACATTATTAGATTCTCGTTCACAGATATATAAAAGTTCGAACTTAACATTTTTTTGCTTCCATTATCATTTCGATTTCCGTTCTTATCTGTTATCCTGGCGAGCTCGATGATTCTTCTTTTAACTTTTTGGTATACCACTTTCGTCTGTTCATTTCTTCTGAGGTGGCGACTATAGATGGCATTGAGATGAAGTTTTCAAATCTTACTCATAGCTTCCCTTTTTCCTGTAGGTACTCTGTGGGGTGTTCTTTATATACACATGTATCCGTTGTACGAACATATCAGTGTTTCGTGAAAGTTTTCGTTGTTCGATTCATTCACAAACCGAACTGTCCGTTAACCGATTACTCGCTGGATTAAATTAATAATTCATATTAATGTAAATACTATTTAAATAAGAAACAATTAAACTTCGCTAACAAATTTCCATTCGCATTTTTGACAGATATTCTATACATCTAAAAGAATTCTATTCCATAAATTTAAAAGTTTCTTACTTTCATATTACAGGTCTATACTTTATGCCGAGCAACACAAATCACACATGCTGTTCTTTAAGAATTTTATTGAAATTGTGCCTTTTTAAGGTTCCATCTCATGATATTTTTTAAATCAAGCAATCGAATATCGAATTCGACAAGCTGAATTCTATCAATTAGACACGATTCCGAAGAAATCGCCGTCCATCAGGTCAGGGGCGGCTCGAGGCCCGGGCAAACCGGGCAACTGCCCGTGGCGCCACAGTCCAATGTGGCGCCAATGCGGGAGTGTGAAGAAAAAAAAATGGTATAATAAACTTGAGAAATAGAGTAATATATTTTTTTAATAAATTTATTGAATATATTACTTTTACTCTCTCTTCAATGACTTCTATATAATCATAAATATTTCCGAAGTTTAAAACTTCTCACTATAGTAGTATTAAGTCATATTTCCAAGTAAAACATGCATATTTCTAAGTAAAATTTTGTTTGATATTTAGAATACGGGCATTAAAAAATTTAAAAAAATACGTTGGATATATGTGTGGGAGGCGCTATGTTGCCTTGCCCGGTTAGTAAAACTGCCTCGGGTCGCTTCTGCATCAGGTGGAAGAGTTTCAGTTGCGATATCAGGTGGCGTTCTCACAATGATGCTGGGGAAAGTTTGGAAAGTGGCTTGAAGGCAAAACCTCTGATTACGATTCAAAATTTCGAGAGTCCCTGGAAACGGGATATTCATCTTACTCGGGATTTCTTAAGCTTTGTAAATCTCGATTCTTTACGACTGTAAAAAACTTTAGCTCTCCCACATATGGCAAAACAATTTTCGCGACCCCAAATTCACTTGCAAGTAGGCAGGGCCGGCTTTTAGCAGATTGGACCGATTACTCACAATAGGCCCGCGATTAAGGGGCTCGCGTCAGAATAATATACACTCTCCACACAGTTCAGTGGCGTAACTAGGGTGAGCTAGGCGGTGGAAGTGCCCTCGGCTTTATTACCAGAGGGTGAAGAATTGAGTTTAAAAATTTAAAAGAGTTATTTATATATTTTACTCACTCAAACGAAGGATACAAAGACGAAGCATTCCAATCGTCATGAAATTCCACCTCGAAATTTCAGACAAATCTATACATCTTAAATCGCCCCGTGTCTGAAAAGACCATTTTTGTAATTACATCTGTGTTGTCGGTCTATCTGTAAACACAATAACAGAAAAACGCTCCTAGACAGATGAAATTTGATATGCTATCGGAACACCAAAATTTTAGTCTTCAATGAAATTTAGACGAAATCCTGTGTCTAAAATGTCTGCGCATCCTTGCATATGTGGACACAATAGCATAGAAACGCAAAGAGCTAGAAGGATTCAATTTAGCATATGGTTTTCTCTTTAGAATTGCAGATCTGAATCAAATTTAGGTCTCAATGGGAAGAAAGGAACACATTCAAGATACATACATGGTTTTCTTCACTATGCTACGAGGCACAAACTTCGCCACATTGTATTAATAAACGAGACAGTCAAGGGGATAACACTTCAGACAGTCTTTTCTTTGTCTAAGTCCTTAGATTGTACTAAAAAAAATTGTTAATAATTTTTTTTCAATCGGGTCCCGAACCTGCTAAGGCTTGCCCTGCAAGTAGGAGAGGTTTCCAGTAATTTTAGGTTAAATTTTCTTTAACAAGGAGAAATTTAATTCAATGTACTTTACTTGGAAAATTTTAGTGAAATACTTCAGATAAAGATATAATGTATTAGTTTTTACTCGACTCAGACAGAATACATAGCTGAAAATATTGTAACAAGCGCAAATTCAAATATGAGTCTCTATTTAATGTCGAGTCACTTAGTTTAATAATCAAATAGTAAATACTGCTCTGACGAGAAGACCTGAGATTGAGTCACTGCTCCAAACGCGCCATTATTTTCCAAGCTAACTAAAATTTGTGATATCATTCATTCGTTAGATTTTATTTTTAGTAAATACGACTCTGATAATAATCATTTTGTCTCTTGAGTTAGAACAGACACATTTTACATGCTTTACAATTTGTGTCAATTAACAGAATTTTCGATAGTTATTATTTCATTTTCTATTCAAATAATTTTATTATTGTGGTTACAAAGTTCATTCAGGGGAGACAGATCTGATCGTTGAACTCGCATTATTAATACCAATACATTTTATTTTTCAAAAGACTTTTTCGTTTTAACAGCTTTAAAAATTCTAAGTATTTTCAGTAAATCAATGAGATAACGAACGCCTCCGGTTCTCTAATGAAATATCGGAAGTGTCCCTATTAGCACAAGTTATTGTGCGATATCTCTACGATGTTGTTCGATATTCTGAATACCGTACAATATCGTGAAGATATCGCAAAGATATTAGCGGGCATTTTGTGTATTATGGTTCTCACCTCTAATTTTTCGCTTGCTTCCTCATAAGAATGTGTTTAACAATATCTTGTAACATATGGTTAAGAAAGAAACAATAACTTGTAACATACGGTTAAATTCAATCGCAGCTATTTTAGAGGTTCCAAACCTTTTTCTGCTCCCGTACCCCTTGATTAGCGTTTTTATTTGGAACTACCCCCTACAGTTTAATCCCCTCCAAACCATCCCTTCGTGCCAAAACGTTTTTCTTAACAACGCAAAAGGCTTAAGTTAGATTAAGAGTTAAATAACTCGTGTCGACGTTATATTGATTTTACATTTTTGATTTACATTACATGACAATTACTCATTGTGATAATTAATATTCATTTTATGGCGTTTTAAATTTTAAAAAACTTCGACACAAGAAATTTCTAGAGGATTCGGGACTTTACTGGGTAATCCTAAACGAAAAAGACAAAAGAAAAATGATAGAAGGAACAGTGGCGCCCAGTAAAGCTATGGTTTTGCGTTTACAGTAGTCGCCGCTTGCATTGATCACGGATGTAACGATCAATCGGTTGAACTGATCAAAATAGCGTGGCACGGATCTTCTGTACCTAAACACATAGAAAATCCGGCGGTTCTAGTGATCAGTTTCAATGAGATGGCACCTCAGAATATGATGAAAATGACGATGAAGAAGGACTAGAAGAGAAACTAGGGATGAAAAAAACCTACCGGTTTAAACCGAAAACATTTTTTTTTTGTTTCGGTTAACCGGTTTTTTCGGTTATTTTTTTAAGTCCCATAACCAGGTAAAAAAAACGGATAGGAAGATAGGCTCGATTTTAGGTTCGATTAGACTAAAATTTGCCAAGTTATGAAGCTTTGAATTTCATCATCTCAGGCCAATCAACGACAACCACTTCGTGGAGGCGTCTGTTGGTTGGCGGATTACTGAAAGAGTTTTTATGAACAGATAAATATTGAGCAATGGATTGATTTTCTGTAAAAACAATATTAATAAAAAATTTTGTCTACAAACGGCGTTTGTTTTTTTTATAAAAAAAAGTCCTTTGTAGACAAATTTTTTTATTAATATTGTTTTTACAGCAAATCAATCCATTGGCCAATATTTATATAAAAAAACGAAAACCGGTTATATTGTGCGGTTGTAACCACCAGGTTAAACCGGAGATGAAAAAAAACCTGAATAACCGAAAACCGGTTATTTTCGCAATAAGCGCCATCCCTACTAACAATGTTGTGTGATCTGTTTCTTCTGCTGTCTTTGCCTAAAGCCAAAATAGGGCTTTTTTGGCCCCCACTCGTCATCAGTTCCTTGGAAGGGTAAATGGCACCCAGAGCATGCATTATTTTTTCACCCCTTCATCATATTTGACTTTATGAAAGCATTAATGTTTCGTCCCAAAAGTGCTCCCAAAGAATGGCTTCCCGGTAGCTAAGATTATGATCCGTGTATACCTAGAAATTAGTATTGTAGAGGGACGAGACTCATGTTTATATGGAATGCCGCTGTTGAAGAATTAATTCAATTTCAGGAATCGTTTTTATTAGATGGCTAAGTTCCACGACACAGTACATTAAAAGGTACAAGACGCAAGACAGAGAACAACAACGCAACACAAGTACACAGAAGAAGAGAGAGAGGCATCATGGGGGAAAACCCGGATGGCTCTAGTAGCGCCACCTACCATAAAAAGGAGAAGGAAGTGAATTGTAACCGCTACAGTATTATTTTTAAGGCATTTCGCATGTAGTGATCACTTTGGCTTTGTCCGAAAATGATCACAGTAGAAGGATGACTCATGCATAATCGTGCAATATGATTGATGATGGGCGGGGATGATGACAGCCAATTATCAACCAATTACAAAGCTTTAATCTACCTTTTTCTTATTTCATGAATAGACTTTCGGATTTGCACAACTTTCCTTTTTCACACGAACTTGGGGAACAAAATTCTAGATTTTTTTAAAAATTTTAATCATTTATTTATTTATTTTATTTTTAGTACCTACTTTGTGTTTTCCGCCACTGTCAAAATCACTTTAACTGGACCGCCGCGTTCCCCCACTGATCCGCTGCGTACCCCCAGACATATAGGTGACACAGGCTGGGAACCTCTGGTTTATGCGACCAAATGTTCTCCGCATGTATCTCCTAAATAATTCCATTCCACTGATAGTTTATCACTGTTGTTATTCGATTCTGTAATATTTGATTAATATTCTGTGTTATCTGATTCTGTAATTCCTGCGTAAACTTGGGTACTGTCCAAAGAAAACGACTTTTACACCACCTTTATGAATAAAATTTTTAAAATGTCTATTTAGTGGCGCCAGTTTTCGGGAAGTTCTATTTATATCTGATACATACAACTTGTAAAATCTTAATTTGAATTCTAGCCACAATAACTTCACAAATAACTATATTTCATATCTTTAATGAATAGAGTGCCACTGTGCATGTAAACTAACTCTATTTCAGAGCATATATGTTAATATTTCCATTCAATGCCAGAAACTACGCACAAGTAAATAAATTCAAAAAAGAAACATGCAATTTATATTGTCATTCATCATTAATGGCAACGCGCATCCATCTAGCTCTCTGCGTTTTTGAGTTATCATGTTTGCATACACAAAAGCATACAGATATATGATAAAAATAATAATCATCGCCAGTGGCGGCGATTGGGTGGAAAAAGTGCAGGGGGAAAATTGTATAGACCCTAAATGTACCCGGGAGTACAGGGGTAGACAACAAAAGTTAACTATTTAGTTATAAAATTAGCTAGTTTTCCGTAACATTATTGCCTTTTTTATAATTCCTCGTTTTAAGAAGCTAAAATGTAATAAAAATTGAATTTTTCCCTAAAAAAGTAGGGGCGACTGCCCCCTTCGCTCCCTCCCCCCCGACTCGCCGCCACTGATCACCGCTCCCCCAAAAATAAAATACAGCTTCCGATACATTGCGCACTGAAACTTGTTTTTGCTGTCCTAAAAAACTTTAAAATTGTTACTTACTAAAGTTTACCTCTGACGAACATAACTATTCATCAAAACTGCTTCTCAGTTCGGTTATTTCAATTTGCGAAATATATTTCAGCATGTAAAAGCTGCATACTAAATAACACACACAAGCGGAACCCGGAAAACTTGTCTTTAAACTCTTGTTTAGTTGATTGGTTGATCAAGTGTATAAGCGCACGAGCTTTGTCTATGCAAAACCGAAGGAATGGACGAATTTTCTGGTTTGTTTATTTAATATTAAACACCTTGACTTTATCTGCTGGGATGTTGGACTTCCGCTTTGAAGATTCCATCGACTTAACATTACACCGGAATTACATACTCCCAGCACTTAAATGTAAATAAATAAAACAGAAAACCCGTCCATAGAAGAATAGAATAGTACCATAAAGACGTCATAAAATCTAAGCCTAAAAATCCAACCTATAAGCAAGTTAAAGAAGTTATAAAATCTTTTATTTCTATATACAAAAAAGGAAGTTATAATTAAAGACTTAAGACTTAGTTAAAAGACTTTTTTTAATCTTTTGGCTTCCAAACAAATTTATTTTTATCTGACATTTCCCGAAATTTCTGGAATTCCAAGTTTGTGCTCTATGGTGTTTTATTTATCCTTTTTTAGATTTTATTTTTAGAAATTCGAAATTTTCTTATGAAGCATTTTTTTTTTTCGCATTAAAATTCAGTGCACAAATCTCAAAATAAAATGTCAACTTCGAGTGCAGTCGATTTCCCCATCCCCTAGCTCCACCATAATTCAAAAAAGAAAAGAAAAGAAAAGAAAAAAAAAAACGGTCATCGGTAAACGAAAACTTCTGAGTCGGCTACGTGACAGCTCTTCAGTTTGAAACCGAAAACAATACATCTAGTAGTCTGTGCTGCCATCTTTCGAGAACAATTAACTTAATTTCTCTTCTTAATAAAATCGAGAGGATTTAAAGACAATATAATTAAAACTGTTTTATAAAATTAAAAGAAAACAAAAATTCCTGTAACTGCGGATCATGCTTATTGTCTGCGAAACGGTTTAATATAAGACGTACAGCAGTTCAGCAGAGATAGTCTAAGATATATTTTTTTTTCTTATTTGAATATTTTTCCCGTTGCTCTTTCGATTTAATTTAAATCAATTTATAATTCTTAGATACTAAAAATTTTGTTGATTAAGAGCATAAAAATGCTGTGAATAATTAAAAATGTGTAAATTGACAATATAATCTTATGAAATTGAAATCGCATATATTATTACTGGAATTCAATAGTAGTGTTGCAAGAAAAATATTAGTATATATTGAAATATATTTTTAAAACAGTTTTTGGAGCATCTTTTCATCAGAAGAAGCAACTCTAGGAATTCTTGATTGATTGCAATTTTAATAACAATAATATATAAAAAGTCATTTTAAAACAATTGCTTATGGGTGTAAAATTTAAATTTTAAATGCTATTTATCTTCACCTTTTAAGAAAATATTTATTTCATTTACTATGGAAATAAGGTATCAATTTTAAAAATGAACATAGTTGTTTTATTTTTTCGTTTAATTAACCTATTATCAGCAACCCCTTACTGCTTGTCTGGCTAAGTTTCTGTGTTCTTAAATGGCACCTATATTACCTCTGTCAAAAATAATTTCATTTATCAGTTAATATTAAAAGATTTTTATTAGTGAAGAAAGCATTTATTATGAAAAGAAATTCAAGTTCTTTAAGAATAAGCCCTTGATATTTAGAAGAATTAAATGAAAATTCGTGCCAAAACACGAATATTTAAATATTGAAACTTTTTTAATATTCTATGCCTTAAATTTCATTACATTTACATAAGAGTTATTTTACTCTTACGTAAATGTAATGTATTTTTACTCTTAATTCGATATTCATAATTTTAATTAAACTAGGTCATGTTTAAATTTGTATTGTTTCAAAGTAAAAATTAGTAGCACTTTGCATTCATAGATGGCAGTATTTAATCCAACGTAACTTGCTTTCAAAGGATTCTCTCCTAACTTTTGAAATACACGGGAATTTTTATTAGAGTATTTAGACACATAAAAAAATTAACGCTAAACAGCTTTTAAGAAAGACATTTAAAGCACACTGGGTTTGTCTAATTTCCGTCCAACCGCAAAATGCATTACAATTATTAATCCAAAGTTAAAATTAATTAGTTAACAATAAGAAAAAAATACAACTGAATAAATAATTGTTTGTATATTCTAATTAATGAATAGTTTATTTTTCTGCATGTGTAATATTTTCTCTCTTGAAATAAAATTGAAATAAATAAAGCAATGTAAATTAAATGAATAACCGTGAAAATTAAACCTTAGAGCAGTAATTAAAAATTAGGGACAAACGTCTATAATATAAAGAGTATGTACACATCGATTTTTTCGTATATTTCCACAAAAAGATGTCACCTGCATCGTGTTGACAAAAATAATTCTGGCCAGGAATTATGCAGTCAAATCTTCTAGAGTGGAATCATTAAAAATATTTTCAAAGAATGCAAAATTACCTTTTCTGCTGACAGTTTATCATTTTTCTTATTTAATTTCTTAATTTTTATATTGCCTTGGGAAACTACTATTCAAAGGAAAAAATACTTGCAATACTTTAAAGAAATTGAAAAAAAATATTTATTCTACGAGGCCAATTATTTTTTCCTCCCTTTTT
>BGPR01000848.1:167522-203209 GCA_013235015.1 Araneus ventricosus
ATTATTATATATTGCTTTATTTTCCACTTTTTATATTAATGTATTACTGGATTATTATATATTGCTTTATTTTCCACTTTTTATATTATTGTATCACTGGATTATTATATATTACTTTTTCTCCCTCTTTTTATATTAATGTATCAATGGGCGGAATGATGGAAAGCAGCTGAATGAACGCAATAATGAAAAATTGTGTAATATCTTCCTTGTCCTTGATTGATAACGCGCTGGTAAGTAAATATATCTCATAACTAGACTTCGAAAAGTCAAAAAACTTCTAAATTAATCGCTTCTTTAAAATCTAATGACTATTTAAAGAGCATTTGAACGCAGTTTCTATAAAAAAGAGACAAAGCTTTAGTCGCACACAAGCATTCTCAGTTTATTTTATTCCAAGAAGCATCATCACATTCGAATAATAATAATAATAATAAATTCGCCGTTATTATCCTCCAATCTCAAAACTGAAAATCGTTTGCTTTTACGAAAAGATGGATGATATTAATGTGGAGATTACTGAAATATCCAATGTATCATTTTCGGACAAAATGAGTGCAATATATTCTTTCCATCTGAATGTCCACGCGGGTGTTTAAAAACAAATCTTTGTAAATATGGTCCTTTTTTGTGTAGTTTCATAATTTCATTGAAGAAAATAGGGCTTATATGTTTAGAAAAGCTACTTTTTCCTGTTGACGAATTTGGTCTAAAATTTGTTGCAGATGGCTTATTATATCTTTGAGTTAGAGTCCACATACACACGGACAAATAGAAACAAATGCATTATTCCATAAATGTTTTTCGAAATTTCGAGACCAATTTTTTAAACGCTATAATACTTTCGAGAAAGACAGAGAATATCAACTCATGTTTTCAAGAAAGAGCATTTGGCATTCAAAGTTATTTGTGAATTCTACTGAAAGTAGAAAATTATGTATAGAAAAAATATATTTAAATTAACTACGATTTTTAGTTCAAGAGTACTATAGCATTTGGATGAAAACAGTGCAGACATGCAACAGTAAGACGTACATTGTCAACCAAAATTCTTTTAAATATTGCCCACTACATTTGAAATTGAATCGCGTCATTTAAACCTTTATTTAAAAGATTTCTGTTGGCTTACAGAACATGTGTGTCTGTTTGTGTGTATTGGCGCTCTACAGGTCAGACCTCTGGACCTAGAGCTACGAAATTTGGCACAAACATACTATGGATTGTGGGAATGTGACCTCGGAGCCCTTTTCTTGAAATTTTAATCAGAATTTTAATTAATTAAAAATTAAGAAAAAATGTTGGCGTTTTTTCCTAATAACTTCCGAAAATATTACAGCACAAAAATCATTTTTACACCATTTGAAAGTGAAAAAAATTAGCTTTCCAATGATATCAATTAAGTTGCCGTACAATATTTTTTCGAATTTTAATAAATTTTAAAAAATATTTTTTAGCATAATTTACAACAATACTTTCATTGTTGCAAAGCAACTCAAACCATTTTCATTGTTTAAACAAATATTTAATTGCATATTTCTCTTTCATTGTTGCAATCTGAGATAATATCCTAATACATTTTGTTTTCATATTTTATTTCATCAAAATTTTTGTGAAATCTGTAAACCAAGTTCTCCTAGATATTGCCTTGCTTACTTCAAGAAACATACCCATTAAGCTGAATTGTTATGGTTGCTATGTTTTCATTCTTTCCTCCGCATGCTTTAATCCAGCTAACATGCCGCTGGCCATAAAATGTGCTGCGCTATTTTAATGTTGAAATCAAATGCATATACACAAGGGGAATAAAAAAGTGAAGATAGTGCCGACAACATGGAATTAGAGGTTACATGACATGGTCAGTTATTTGACTCCATTAGGAACATTTATGTAGACATTGAACAGAATAGGTTCAAGCTCACTAATAGAACATGGGTTAAATATAGACCACATTCTGAAGTTTAAAATTAAGTTGTTAAGAGAATGATGCAAGATTCAATTGAAATCATATTCCCGGCAAACAAGCTGGTCGCCAAAGGCGGCTAGTATCTATATTATATAAAACGCTTATGCGTGGCGCAAAAAAAGTACCTTTATTTCTTTCTCCCCGTTGGCAACGATCAGTTTGTTTACCGCTTTTCGCTTACGGATTACAGGAGAAGTCGTTACTTTTTTTTCTTTTTGAATTTATTTATTCTCTCTTATATAATAAGAATTATAATGAACTCTTTGCGAACTTCTGAATATAATTTGCGTAGAAGAGAGCAGCGTGCAAGGGAATCCCTGGATGAAAGATTTCAGCGAAGATCGGCCAGAAATGCTGCCGATAGGCTTATACGAGCCAGAGCACGCAGCGATCAACAAATGGCTAATAGGGTGAATTCCCAAGCTGAAACAAACGTTTCCGAGCACGATTGCGGTATGATGACGGAAATATGCAATTTTTGTCAAGCACTTTATTGGCGAAACGAATTGAACTCCAGCAACAAGTATACCAAATGCTGTCACGATGGTAAAGTTCGTTTACCGAATCTGGCGGAAACTCCCGATCTTTTAAAGGAATTGCTCACTAACAATTCACTAGAGGCCAGAAACTATCAACAACATATAAGAGAGTACAGTGCTGCACTGGCGTTTGCATCTATGGGGGCTGAAGTAAAATCACCTCCTGGCAATGACCCATATTGCTTTCGAATCCACGGTCAGATTTACCACAGGATTGCTCTACTGTATTCTAACCTGGCTATGGGCAATTGTATATTTTTGATGCCTCTGAAGCCAACAGCCGGCGTTTGGAAAACAATCCATCTTGCCTAAGTTCTGTGATGGAGAAGTTGGATGCATTGCTCCGTACAATAAACCCTTATGCTGAATCATATTTGCAAATGCATCAGTTGATTCAATCGAATCCGACTGTAAACGTCAAAATGATTTTTATGGAACATCCCGACTTGGATATGCGTCGATATAATGCACCTACTTCCAGGACCGAGGTTGCAGCCATATTTGTCGGAGATGATGGCGAACCACCAGCAAATAGGGATATATGCATTTATCCAATTAGAGAGGGTTGTAAAAACATATCCCCATTAAATCAATGTAACGATCCTATGGTTTATCCATTGCTCTTTTCTAGAGGGAACAGGGTTGGTCAAGTGAGATGAAGCATGTTGAGGAGAGACGCTCTGCCAAAAGAAATAGAGTCACTCAATTGCAGTTTTATGCGTATAGACTTTCAGTTCGTAGTGGCTTTAGTCTTTTGCATAGCAGTCGCAAATTATTTCAGCAATATATAGTAGATGCCTACGTAAAAACTGAAGGATCTCGCCTTAACTACATCCGCTTAAATCAAAAGGATCTAAGAGTAGAATTTTACAGGGGACTTAGATGCTCTAACAACTCGAGCTTTAAATAACAATTTACGAGTGGGGAAATTAATTATACTGCCTTCTTCTTTTCAAGAAAGTCCCCGTTCCATGCAACAGAATTATCAGGATGCAATGGCTATGGTCAGGAAGTTCGGGCGACCTGACCTGTTTGTGACATTTACCTCCAACCCGTCATGGCCTGAAATTTTAAATGCCATGCAAGGTCGGGAAAGAACTGAAAACAGACCTGATATTGTCGTAAGAGTTTTTAAGATGAAGTTATCGGAGCTCTTGGACGACCTTATAAAACGTAAAGTATTTGGGTGTGTAATTTCCTACATATATGTTACCGAATTTCAAAAACGGGGTTGCCTCATTGTCACATTTTACTAACATTATATTCTTCTTCCAAAATTCGCACTAAAGATGACATAGATAAATTTGTTAGTGCAGAATTACCAAACATTAATGTTAATCGAAGGCTTTTTGAAATCGTAACCAAATGTATGGTCCATGGCCCCTGTGGTATTATAAATCCAAATGCTCCATGCATGAAAGATGGTGAAACCTCACAAATTAAGATTAAAACCAGGAGCTATCATTATGCTACTAAGAAATTTAGCACCTTCTAAAGGTCTGTGCAATGGTACGAGACTAATAGCAATTCAATTGCAGAAAAATGTCATAGTGGCAAAAAAAAAATTAGTGCTGATAATAACAATGAATCCTATCTCATACCTCGAATACCTCTCATTCCATCTGATAGTAATATGCCTTTTCAGTTCAAGCGTAAACAATTTCCCATTAGATTAGCCTTTTCAATGACCATAAATAAAGCCCAGGGACAAACTTTTGATAAAATTTGTTTAGATCTAACCAAACCAGTTTTTAGCCATGGTCAGTTCTATGTGGGTCTTTCTCGAGTAAGATCCTTTGATTCTGTCACTGTCGTGTCGCCAAACTCTGAAATTTACAATTGTGTATATAGGGAAGTTTTATGAATATTCAAGTACCCTTTTATGATACTATTGGTGTGTACTATTTATTATGTGTAGATATAAAAATTACTGTTTGCAACATGTATATATAGAGAGATTAGATTTTTTTGCCATGTTTGTACAGACAATTTTATCCCAGATATATTTTCACTGTAAGTGAATTTACAATTGTGTACATAGGGAAGTTTTGTGAATATTCGAGATAGTACCCTTTTATGATACTAATGGTGTGCAGTATCTACTATGTGTAAATATAAAAATTATTACGGATAGATTTTTTTGCATTACATTTTTAATTTGTTTCATTGTTGTATATTATTTTATATCTGAGTGGATTGAATATACCTGCTTTGATACAATTTTTTTTGTAGAGCACAATCTTCAATGTTGTATATTATTTTATATATGAATGTATTGAATATTTATATACCTGCTTTCGTACAATTTATGTTTTCGTAGAGCACGATCTTTTGAATCTGTTTCTGTGGTAGCTCCAAAATGTGAAATATTTAACTGTGTTTATTGGGAAGTTTTCTGTGGTTGATTGTCGAGTGTATTTTTTTTTTTTGCTTTACATGTTTAATTTGTTTCAATGTTGTATATTATTTTATATATAGGAATTTATTGAATATGTATATACCTGCTTTCGTACAGCACAATCTTTTGAATCTGTTTCTGTGATAGCTCCAAAATGTGAAATATTTAATCGTGTTTATGGGGGAGGTTCCTGATGCTTTCACTATATAAAAAACGGCCTTTTTCAGGGCCAAAAAATTTTATTCCTTCTTTATTAAGGTGAAAGCATTAAAAGGAAGTCAGCTTTACTTTGTAAGTTTTATTTGAAGAAAAATATCTTTTTTGAGGCTAAAAGATTTTATTCTGTGCCGATTTAAGTTAAAGTATCAGAAGCAAAATAAAGCTGATTCATATATATATATATATATATATGAAGATTTTAGAATAGCTTCTAGGACACACAGTGTCTTCATTATAGCGAGCGAAGCGAGCAAGGTTTGCGTAGCAAATCTGGGAGGATTGCAACGCAATCCTCCTGGGGGTTGGCGAGCTTTAGCGAGTAGGGGACAGAGCCCCCTAGTTAAATAATATTATGTTTGGCTAAGTTGTGAAATCATATGTGCATTAAAAGTACTTATAACCAAAAATATCCACAATTTCAAAGAGGTATGTGAATTATAATATGTAAGAACGACGCTCAATAGAAAATTGGATTTGAAATATGGAAGGTTCAGAATCAAAGTGAACCAAGTCCACGTTTTGCCCATTTCGCACTAACGCTGCCGTGGTAACATAGAAATGTTCTATTTTGTGGGTAATAATTATTCAAGTCCATAGCTCTATTTGCATCTACCAGGCAGCAAGAAAAATTAGAAGTAGAGTGAAGCTTCGATTAACCGTCAGTTTCTGTTATCCGTCATCGTCTAAACATATCCAAACCAGTGGTGTAGTCGCAAAATAAGCAGAGCCGGGACGCTCTAACCTGGATGACAAAAATTGCTCTATTTTAAGAACGTTTTCACTGTTTTTTCTTATTTATTTCTCGTGAAAAAAAAGCAGTGCCGGAACGGCGTTCCGCCTCCACTACACCCCTGATCTAATCCGCCATTTCTGTGCATTACTACTCTTATATTGATCGTTTTGCTAAATTAAACACAATATGTATGCATTATTCACTTTTAAAGGATTTTATTTTCATTTTCGAATCAAGTCAGTAATGAGATCATGTTACTGTACATATGTTTTAAGAGATTTCCTTTATCCGTCTATTCGGTTATCCGCCGACGGTTAATCGAAGTTCTACTGCATACTTTTATGTTAAATGCAGCTAATCAATTTCGAGATCTGTTTTATCCTCAATGAATCTCATGGACTTGATTCACTTTCACTCTGAAATGCGGATCCGTGACGTTAGAAATCAAACAATTTCCAAAAATGTGACAATACGAAACTGATTTTCAGAATGCTTCAGACTCGGTTTTCAGGCTGAGACTGTGTTTGTTCAGATTTTAGTACATGACGTAGATCATTTGATAGCGATTGCATTCAAATTTAGTAAAAAAGTACTAATCGGTTGGAAGCCGTAACATAATCTCAATTCATGACCGCATATAAAATAGGTTTCAGTTCATTTCATATGGCTTTCTTTCTTTTCATTTTACTGGAAAAGTAGATTTTGTTCGAGAAGTGATAATACCCTCCATCAAATTAATTTTTAGTCAAGTAATAAGAGAAGCAATTTATGTGAAGCATATAAATATTGATTGCATCCGCAATTTGTTGATGTGAAGAGATGAAAACAACGGCTTCGCATTCTTCTGAACTCATATTGTCCATGCTATCTCATACATTTCTGATGATAATACAGGGTGATTATGAAAGACTACCTCAAATATGAATATCTATATTTACGAAACCGAAAAATTTACTACTTCAGTTGACCTATCACTTCAAAAGCAAGAATGTAAATCCCATAATTCCATTAATGTTATCGCTATCAGAGACCCGAACAATATATACTAGGTACACAAATTCATTCATCATGTTCGGTGTTAGATTTTGGTTGTATTATATTAACGTCTCGTTTAGAAGCAACATGGGGGTATCCTGGGGCGGATCTCGCGATTTTGAACCGCGGTCGGATGATGAGGACGCCACTTTAGCTGGCACCTCCTCTCCAAGCTTCGGTACCAAACCAGCGGAAGGGCATTTGGCCAAAGGTGGGGAAAAACGAGTGATCATTTATGTGTTCCTGTAGAATAAATAAATTCATCGAGAGGTTCATAGAATAAATAAATTCATCGAGAGGTTAAAAAAATAAATAAATTTCATCGAGAGGCTAATAGAATAAATAAATTCATCGAGAGGTTCAAAAAATAAANNAATTCATCGAGAGGTTCAAAAAATAAATAAATTCATCGAGAGGTTCATATGATAAATAAATGCAACGAGAAGTTCAAAAAATAAATAAATTCATCGAGAGGTTCATAGAATAAAAAAAAATCATCGAGAGGTTCATTGAATAAATAAATTTCATCGAGAGGTTCTTTGGTGTGAACGACGAAAGGCCTGTCCGATATCTGCTATGCCAACAAACAATAGGAAACGACCAAATTGTTAGCATATCCAAGTAAGAATTTACCGAAACCCGGGTTAACCGAAATGCCTCTGAAATCACAAATCCAAAAAGCACGTATTGCACTGCACGGGAATACTCGCGAACGCGAGAGCGAGCTGGGCTAGGGCTATCGGAGAGGTGAATGCTCGACCTAAAATGTAATTTTAACTTTAATGAAGAACATAAGTGTAGCCTACAAAGAGAGTTTTGAATTCGTTTCATCCTCAAAACCATTTCAGAATTACATAATGTAATTTGATACAAAATAGCAATAGATGTTCATAGCTTAACCGAAAGAATCGGTATCCCAAACGGCCCCCCCCCCCCCCCTTTAACTCGGTTAACCCGGGTAATTTTAGTCGCCCGGAACAGTGACGCGGACCATTGAACTCTTTTGAGAATAGTGCAAAATTAAGGTTTAAAGCGAATGTCTTATTGGTTGCTGAGATATTTTAAGAAACAGAAGGTAGTTGAGCAGTTGTTTTGAGCTGAAATTTTATCGGAAGAAGATGTTTAATGTCTACGAAAAAGACCCGGCGGACCACAAAATGTATGAGAACGAGATGATCGCTGTATGATGTGACAGGTCTCCTCTCAACAATTGTCGTCTAAATGTGTTTCTCGCTAATTTGGTGGCAAAGACTAAGGATAAATCCATCGTCGTGTTATAGACAGCCAAACCATTACTTTTCCTAATGATGCACCACTTACCACAGCTTTCTTAGAAGTACAAACAAGATCTATTGTTTTCGACCATAAAAACAAATGCACTGAAAGGAAGAATGTATTGTAGTTCTCTTTTCAGACAAGAAAAATTTAATTTGGATGACTCCTATGGTCTGGCAATTTACTGACATGCTTTGCCGCGTATACCTCGCTTATTGTTTAGCAGGCACAGAGGGAAAGGTTCTTTGATGGTTTGGACAACTTTTGCTTTATAATGGCACTACAGGCATTGCTTTTCCAGATGACAGACAAAAGTCAGAAAATTATAAGAACGTATCCATCTTTTACCCCTTGCAGAAACTATAGATGGATCTTATGTTTTCCCGCAGCACAACGCGTTTCATTCATACATCTGTATCTAACAAGTATTGGTTCGACAACCATATTACAACTGTCTTGCACTGGCCTGCTCGCAATTCTCACATTAACACCATCAAGAACCTATGGGAAAACGCTTTCAGGTAGCGTTTATGTCTCTGGAAAGCAGTTTTCAAGTGTTCATGGCCTAAAAGAGCAGACCAAAAAAGCTTATCTACAATTTTTCTCAACTTTCACAAAAATTAACAGACAAGTTGCTTCACAATGTAGTTCCAAAAATTGAATCGAATATTTGTCGATAAAAAGAAACAGTTTGAATTTTCTTTATGTTTTTGAAACTGGACATTTTCTGTCTTTCTTTTCTACATGATTGTAAATTGCGATATTGGAGTTGAAATATCTATTTTTGTACACATATAAATACATATGAAAAATAAACTCTGGTACATTCTGCGCAAGTTTTTAATTGGAAAATATTAATATATTTCTATTTAACTTAGTTTGGTTATAATCACGTCCCGTTTCGAAGCAACACGAGGGCTATTAAGGGACGGACCTCGCAGTTTTTAATCGCAGGCAGATGACAAGGACGACGCCTGAGCCGGCGCTCCCCGGCCCAGGCTTCCGCGCCAGGCGGGTGCACCTTCCGTTGGAGCATTGGCCACAGTGTATGATTTTATGTGCAGCTGGTCCATTACACGGGGGATCTGGAGGTGGAATTGGGTTCCGAGCTTGGAACCTTCCGGTCCCGAGGCTGGGACCTTACCACTAGACCACCGCGGCCCTATTCTTATTTGTGAGACGCACTTAAAAGCATTTCCTCGAGGTACGTTTGCAATAGCGGAAAATACAATTCTTCCGTATTAAGAAGATTTGTCACTGAAATCTTTTTTCAAAAAATTCTTACACCCGCTCGAGATGGAAGATAAAATGACATCTGATAAATGTTTCTAAGGTATTAGAAGGGGAGAAATGAATTGCCACGCTTCCTTAACTGTGTTTGATCTTGACGTAATGAATCTTTGATCTCCATTGATATTTATAACTCCTTTTACTTTTATTCCAAACTTTTCGATATTTGAAGCATACTTTCAAAACTCATTTCAGATACTAGGACCGTTTCTCGTTGTTTTGATCTTGCATTAGCAAAGCTTGTTCAGAAATGCGTCTTGCACCATAAAACTTCAATGCAACCAAAGTTATCGCGAAATACCTGGTGGGCAACAATGTTTCGTGTTCATAAATTCCACCCAAACTTATTCCGTTCTGAGAAACTGTCCACATTTTTATTTAAATATGGGCTTTGAAGTACCTTTTAGACAGGTAGGGACATTGTTACGTAACTACGACCTTCATTTTTTTTATTTATCAAAATTCTTTAATATACTATTATAATACAAAAATGCACTATTGCACTTGTCGCTTACCTGTTTTTAATTATACGTGCAGATGTGGTAATCACGTGAAAATGTGCATCATTTCATGACTGTGAACGGAACTGACTTAAGAAATGACAAAGGTTTTGTATTTTTTAACGGAAATTACTTTGTAAAATGAATAAAAATTCAAGTTGCTTTTGAAAACAGTTCTTTGTTCAATAGAAAGAAACATACTTTTGGTTTGTATTCAATGCTGTTTTAAAAATGCAAAGTTTCGTAGAGACTTTTTGCATTTTATCCATCTTAAAAAACACTCTCTTATCTAGCAAAGTTCAGAATTCTTACAATATGTTAAATATTTTTTTCAAATATTAAAAAAGTTACAAAAAAATAGAGATGAACAGACCAAAAAAAATTAAGGATTTTAAATTTTGAAGATTCTACTCACATAGAGGTAAAAAAAGATTGTAAAACCATAGTCAACATTAATGAAACTAACATTTCAAACGAATAAACGCTTTACACGTACATTTTGATTTGTAAAATAATTATACTCAGATTGAATCTTTGGAATTAGGCAGCTTTTACGAGGTTTTCTTTCAGGTTTGATCAAACACGAAATGAAATATAGCGTTTGAAAGGGATGAAAGAATGCGTTTAATTTCTTTAGCATTTATGAAAGAAAATGACGATGAAAATTAACAAGGAATAATTATGGAAATTGATTTTGTGACATCAATCGAAATTGCTTTCTTATTTTCTCGTTTGTAAAACATTTAGAAGAAATGGAAGGGAACAACCCCTAATAGAATAGAGCAATAAGAAATACGAGCCAATTTTTTGAGAAAAGGTGAGATTGTATATCAATCATAGACGAGAATGTAATAAGTGTGAAGGATTCTTTAAGAAATATTTTGTCTCTAGACGCTTGTTTCTGAATCCCCTCTCCCTCGTATTAAATTTAACATTCACTTAATTGTCTACTCAGATCTTAAAACCATACTGATCATATCTCCATTAATAGCAAAAATCCTCAGTCTTTATGCACAAAGAGTGAATTATTTCAATTTTTCTCTTATTCACCATTGAAAAACACTGATTCATCTCGCAAAATTACATTCCATTGAATTTACGGAGGTGCTCCCGTTTCTGCATGAAAGTTTAATTTGTTTAAGTATTTGATTAAGTTGTTTTTTGAGTGTTTTAATTTGTTTAATTAAGTATTTATCTCAAATGATCTCGACTAAGGTATTAAATTTAAGATTCAAGTTTTCTGAAGGCAAGAATTTACGCTTTCTTGCCCTTTTGATTAACTTGTTTGATGATTTAGACGATTTTTAAAAAGCTTACTTTTTCGATCTCATAATTGCAAACTACATTTCAAAAGAGCTAAGAAGTTCAAACACTGGAAAGACAATCCATTTACTATTCGATCTTCCTGATAGAAAGTTTATATTAATTTTCTTTGACAACAACACTATTTTTAAAAAAATTCTGAGTGCCTATGCAGTAACTTTATGTAACCTCTTTGATCCTATTTATGCAATTCCAAACTGAAATAAGTTTAAACCAACAAAATTTAGAAAAGATATCAAGGATTTAGAAAGAAAGATAAACAAAAATATCGAAAGGTATTTTAAAACAATAAGCAAGTTCTGCTATTGGACAACTATTTGTTTTTCTCTGTCCTGCCCATAAATTTCAAGTCTGATTCTTTCAGTTCTGGATTTTTTTCATTCTATGAGGAACACATAAAGATTGCGATTATCTTAATAGTGAATTTCAAAGGGTAAATTCTCTGTTCAGCAAAATAAAAAAAGTACAAGTATTCAAGAGGCAAGTAACTATCCTTTCCATTCCCCTTGCAGCATACTATTGGACATTTAGTTTCCTTCAGTAGATTCATGCAATTTTTTGAAAGTACTCTTATTTTCCAAAAATGGAAACGAAGCAGTTCGCCTCCCTTAGAAACCCATAAAATGTAAACTGACTGATCTGTGTAAAAGGTAGATTGTTTTAATAAATTTCTTGTTCCTATCTTTGAAGCACTTTCTACGACATTACTGCATCTGTGTCTCGTTATTTGTTAACCAAGAACTCTTTGTGTGAGCTGTGATTTTACTCGCATGATTTCGATCAAAGTTTTAAAAGATTTGGCAGGTTAAAACACTAGAAAGGCAAGAATTTATTTCGTACCGTATAATTCAATCCAACCTTTCAAATATAACATAATATGAAATTCAAACATTTAATATTTTCCTTATCAATCCAGAATAATTTTTAAGGAATTTACAAATTGTAAAACAGGGAGGCCACCAGTTTTTCCTCACTATTCCCCTTAAAAGTATTTTCAAGTTTTATTTCCCATTAGTAATATAAGAAAGAAAATAGGAAAAAACTCGTGATTTGAAATGTTGTGGAGGCAGGTATGAGACTTCAGGAATTAACTTCCCCCTTTTTTGTTGTTCCTCGATTCTTCTTGTGCGTTGATTGCTTCTACTAGATTCTTATATGTGAGTTCCCCCAAACCATCGGGATTATGAACATTTTGTGATTTTTTTAAAGAACTATATTAAGTAGAATGATTATTAATTAGTGCTTCATTTTCTTGTCTTATTTTTTATGTTCTTTTTTCTATATGGGATGGGGGAAAACTTTCCATACATAGATAGAATTGGGTAGTTATCTTGTAACCCGAAAGCGATTCGCAATTAAAAAAAGTTAACCAAGCCCTGCTTTGGATTGTTTTGAATGCACGAAACTGAAAAGTAACTGACCCAAGATTGTTGAATTTTTGAATATGTGGAAGGCAGGGTATTTTCCGATGGTAGTTTCAAATCTACACAAGAAAATCAGAGATGGTGCACGGAAGTATGGGATTATATGGGGTGATAAAAACTAATCATTACTAAACAGTGAGAGTGTTCCAAATTCCTTAAATTCAATTTCCTTTAAGATGTGGTGATTCTGATTTTCTCAAAAAGTTCTCAAATTCATCTTTAAAGTTCAGATGAGTAGCCAGTGCCGGAGAGGACGAAGTAGATTGGCTGCATTACAAAGTTCAATTTGCGTTCTAATATTTTAAAAATCTTGCACTTTGCCATGAAATGTATGGAAAGGAATTCCTGGAATTTCTTTCAGAATTAGCAAGACAAAGTAATGAATCAGTCGTTTTGAGGTGTAGATTTAATTTATTTATACTGATTCCTATTTTGTAAAGAGTAAGAAGGGTCGTTTAAAATAGCTTAAGAGGTCGTAATAATGAATGAAAAATATATTCTGCAAAGATGAATGCTTCTCTCAATAGATATTTCTTTAGGTGTCTGAAAGAAATAGACCAACAAAATTTAAATAGCAGCGTTTTAGAATAATGAATCTTTCCGCCAGTTCTCAAAGGTTTTTAATGAAGTCTCTAATGTTTAAACGATCATTTCCTGTAAGAAGTTTCACAGTCATCTAATTATATGCCACTGGTGATAGGCGACTCGTATTTTTCTAATGTTTCAAATGTAGTGGAAATCGAAGTATTTCTTTTAAAAAAATGAAAAAAAGATGGAAAAAGAATGATTCCAGCCTGCAGACTTCAGACAAACCAGAAATTTTTTTCTGTGATCGGTCTGACTTTCATCTAAAATTTGACCTTCGCGCCTCGAAAATCCCAAGCGAATTGAAAGTTTCCGGAAGTAAAATTAATAGAATGCAAATGCAAAATCACTATATTTGAAATTCAGAACTAATTCGTACGAGCCCGCGCTCCAGTTAGGATGTTCTTTAATGGTCGCTTGTTTAATTTAATAAATATCCAAATAGATTTTTGATACTATTTAATTCTTTAATGCATTCGTAATTTCCTACGTACTTTCAACTTGAGTTGTCTTTGACTTAATTACACAAGAATTATGAGTTGAAGCAGTAAATAACCCAAAGGATCTTTCAGCTTAACTACATATAATACATCATTTTAAAAATTTGCACAGCACGAACTATGTGCCGTTTGCTTTTACATCTACTCCTGCCGATTCCACTTTGTTGAAACTTAACATTTAAACACATAGAAAACTCTGTATATTTGTAATCGCATTTTCGGGCAGCTGAAAAATTTCCCAACAACCGTTAATTTCCTCCCGAGTCCACCTTTTGTAATCTTTAGGTAAACATAAACAGAAGGCCTTTGTTGCTTCTGCCTGTTGATGACGCAACTGTCCGTAAACGAACGAACTGAACGTTATCCAACAGACCTCCAGGGAAGCGATTCCTGGAACTGGGATACATCAGCGGGAATAATGGATGAGGGAAGAACCAAGACGGAGTGATCCAAAGTTTAATTAACGCCATGCATCAACCGCAGGATAAGAGATACTCTGTGTTGAATTCCTTCCAGCTTTCTGGGTTCACGATCTCGAGTGTCAACAGTTCAACAGCAGAGAAGTGTGTCCGTAATTATCAACAATACGATGGACGTAATGTAAACTTGTGTCTTCTCTTTTCAAATGTGTCTTCTGGAGAATTGGAATTGATTTAAGGAAAGGATATGGAGCCCGACTCCATCTGAGGTCGTGTATGTGAGTTTCAGAACAGCAAAGATTCTGAAAACAAGCGTGAAAGTTGAAGCTTTAATTCGAATGCGTTGGTAATCAGAATTTTTCTCTGATCCCTTGAATTTCCTATTAACATAATCTTAAAATATTACCGACAATTTGAATTCATTTGGGTTAATTCAAAGTCAAAACTAGAAACTGTAAGAAAAAAATTATTTCTTAAATGTTTTTACTGGTTAAATAGTGATATGAAATCAGTTCCCAGTGATATGAAATCAGTTCCCAGTGATATGAAATCAGTAATTTTTTAAAGCCTGTAACACACTCGAAGACTCTACTGCGATACAATGCATTCAATAAAAAAGCAATAAAAAATTTCTCACTCTTTTAAGACACTTTGAGCGTGTTAGATGTGAGATGTACAGTTTATTTTGAAATTTTATTATAGAATTGTTGCAATCATTGCTGTATACTGTTTGTTTATTAAAATTACTTATTTATTTATTGAAATTAGTATTTAAAAGATTTAGATATAATTATTATTACTTTATTTGTTAAAAATATTGACTGTTTATTAATTAATTATATATAATTTATTAAAACGTTTGCATGTTAAAAACAGATACTTATAACCATTTTTATAGTTTAAGAATTGTCATTTACTATGCTGTAGAAGAACAGAGAGAAGCCAAAGTGAAAAAATACAAAATGGAGGAATTCGGCTTCTTGTACTTCCTCAGGGGTCAAACAAGAAGCAAAGATTCAAAACGGGACTTTTTTCTGTTTAAGGGTTTGACATCGGTAAAAAAAAAACCCTTAATTGACCCTAAAAATCCTGAATTGGAATGAATTTTTTGATTCCTGATTACTCTGCTGTACTCATTTTTATATCCACTTTTTCTTTATTCCAACTTTTCGATTTATCGTTGTTCGAATTTTTGTCGTGGTCTCATCAATTTCGAATCAGTCCAGCTCAAATGTAATATCAAGGTAGAAAAATTAAAAATGCCTGTCTAAACATATACACATTTTGAGATATAGCTAACAATACATATTTTGAGATATAGAGGCCTATACAAAACATTATGCAAGACTTAAAAATGTATTTTTCAAAATTAGCAATTGTCTTATAAGTAGTGTGTTATATAATGGATTGCAGTTGGTTTCATCTTTCACTCCAAAGTGACACATTTAGATAAAGTTTTCAATAGCGAATCGGAAATTCGTAACACTGTGATTGATTGTATAATCGTGTCCAATGGGTTTTCATTTTGCTTATTAATCATTGAGGAATAGTTTTATAGTTTCTTAATTACGCGCTCAGTTGAGGACGCGAAAAAAAAAATATTAGACATATTTTCCTTGCTGTAAAGCTTAAGAAGCCATGTGTGATGCATATCTGTCAGTGTTTCACACTGTCTTAATGGTTATTTCCACTTAGCTGTATTTTAAAAGTTATTAGAGAGCAGTGGCGGCTCGTCCATTAGAGCTGCAGAGCTGCAGTCCCCCTGAAATTATTTTAAAATTTCGTTAATTAATTTATTTAAATTTATTTTATTTTTATTCTAATTGGCTTACTTTTCTACTTTAAGAGTTCAATGATAATCGAAAATGGCAAAAAAGTAATAAAAAACGTAAAAGGAAGACGGAATATAAATCAAAAATTAAGAGAGAGACAGATCAGAGCTGCAGAGAATTTTGCCCCTCCTAGAATCGAAATTTCTCGCATTGAGCAACGCGGAGCTCTAAATCGGAAGAAAAAAAGCAACCATTTCTCCAATTGAAATTAGAACCCCGTGATCACACTTGGCGTGACTTCCTCATTTGGCCTTTTTACGCTTTCTCTCAGTAGTCCAGTCGTTAAGTACTTTTTTTAAATCGAATTCTGGAGGAGTTGTAATTTTTTGCTCCTTTATCTTTTTTTGGGTGCTGATTATGAATCTGAAGTTTGCCACCAAAAATCTTTGATCGGATCTTAGTTATAGCCAAAAAACATGAAAAAACATTTTCCCAGTTTTTTGCTTATTACTCAAAAATTATCAATTTTTAATATATCACCATTATATACCAAAATAATCAGCATAAAATTTTCTACAACTTAGGTCAATACAACTTCTGCAGCTCTGCTTGTTTCTGAGCTGACGAGCCGCCACTGTTAGAGAGAAACCTGCGCAGATCGAAGATGCCAGTAGTTCTGAGATGAATGAAGCCCAAAAATGGAGCGGGGCATTTTAAATAACTAAAAATAAAGTTTACAAAAATAATTTTAGGTTGTACGAAAAGTCTTGAATCCATGAATTTTATAGCTTGAATCGATTATTCTGCCGGCTCATTTCTGTCTTCAAATTTGCTTGCTACGTAAACGAAGAAATTAATGTAAAAGGATGAAGCAGAAACATATATTTGAGTCGACCAGGTTTCAGAAATCACGTCCATGTTGAATTCTTCTGTCTGATTCAAGTTAATTTTATAGTTTGAATCGATTATTCTGCCGGCTTATTTCTGTCTTCAAATTTGCTTGTTACGTTAACGAAGAAATTAATGTAAAAGGATAAAGCAGAAAGATATATTTGAGTCGGCCAGGTTTCAGAAATCACGTCCATGTTGAATTCTTCTGTTTGATTCAAGCTAATTTTATAGTTTGAATCGATTATTCTGCCGGCTCATTTCTGTCTTCAAATTTGCTTGTTACGTTAACGAAGAAATTAATGTAAAAGGATAAAGCAGAAAGATATATTTGAGTCGGCCAGGTTTCAGAAATCACTTTCATGTTGAATTCTTCTGTTTGATTCAAGTTCATTTTTGAAATTCGTCATTAAGAAGATGAATGTAAATTTATGTTTCCGTTTTCTAAATGACAGAAGAGAAATCGCATCTTATTACTGAGAAATGTAATTTTTTTCTTTTCAAAATAAATTAATAAATAAACTATAAAAATAATAAAAGTTTTATTTGTTTTTAATTTTAATGAGGCAACTTTTGGAGTTAATTATTCTCTATTGTTATACTGATTATACAGGTTAAGCATAGTTAGAATTATCAAGAACTCATAGTATACTTGAATTTCAACTCATCCGAGCTAATATAATTGAGCATAAATTTTTTAAAGAAAAGTTCAAAAAGAAATGACTAAAATGCGAATCTGATCTGTGCACTACACGTCGATAATTTTAAATCAAATAAATATATCTCAATTCAAATGACATAATCATTCATTTCTTATTGCAAAATATGTACTAATCGCTTTGCATCGGGGACCTGATAAATCGATTTTGTCGGGACAGACCCAAATTTCGAATGTTGAAGTGTCCAGGATTTGAATTAAATGTTCTACATTTTGCTCATTAGTAAATAGCTCATATTAAAAAACTAATTAGATTTGCTTTAAAAAAATTATAATTAATAAAATTAATTATTAAAAAAATTAATTATTTTAAAAAGGTAAAATTAATTATTTTATTATTAATACTAATAATTATTTTAAATAAAAAGTAAGTTCTCCTTTCCAATTTTAGCTGTGTATATGAAGTGCCCAGACGTTCCAAATTAGCCGGGGATGGTCCGGATTAGAAGAAAAATAATTCTGAAAAAGTGGCCCGTGTTTGAATTAAATCTCTTGTATTTGATCCATTACGTACTTATTAGTAAATATGATTCATATTAAAAAAATATGAACAAGACTTGACTTTCAAAAAGGTTAGCTTATGAAGAATTGTTAGATTGATCTGTTTTTCTCATATTAAAGAGATCCCTATGCATAGCAAACTATGCATAGAACAGGATCTTCTTAATATGAGAAATGCAGATCAATCAACTCGTAGGAAAAATAGTAAAAGTAATAAACAAGTAAGCAAAATTGTGCTTTAATTGTGAAAAATTTATTTGTGTTTCTTAAATTCTTCTTTTTTAAATTTTTGTTATTAACTATTAAATTGTCACTGATTTTTTTATTTAACTTTTTAAACTTCTTTTTAAAACCGCATTTCGTCCAAAGCCACTTGCCTCTAGCCAGCGTGCCGGAATGAAGTTCAGAAAATCACTTTATCTCTTTATCTTAACTCGATAGTGGGCGAATCAAATCATCAGTTCACCAACTACCCTATATACTAATTTTAGCATAAAAATGAAGAGCAGAAAATAGATAATGTGTGTATATTTAAGGCTATAAATTATTGCCATAATTAAGGAGCAAACATGCTACTTAGATTAAAATAAGAAATTCCATTGATTGATAAAAAAACATTTCCAAATATTTATTTGTCTTATCTTTGCCTAAAAACCTTTATCTAATAATCCAATACTATTTTGTCTTTTAGTTACCAATTCATATTTGAAATCCTCAGTATTGAATTGCAAATCCTTAATAATATAATAAATGCGAAAGTGTGTCTGTCTGTCTGTCTGTACGTCTGTCTTTCTGTCTGTCTGTCTGTCTGTCTGTTTGTTAAGCTTTCACGACCAAACCACAAAACCGATTTGGATGAAAATTGGCAGAGTTGTAGCTTGAAACCCGAGAACGGACATAGGCTAGGTGAAATCACGTTAAATTAATTATTTTTGACTACAGATTAAAAATAGTTAACAAAGAAAGCCCATTGACTCCGCGATTCGCGATGAAGATTTTTATTTTTCAATCTATGGTCACGTGATCCTTCAGGAATGCGAAAACATGTGAAATAAATTATTTTTTAAATCAACTATCACGTAATCCTTTTTTCCGCTGTAACTTCGGAACAAATTATCCGATACAAATAATTTTTATACCATCTTAAAGATAAAAATTTTACCTTTGCAATGATATTAATTTTATTTCTGTGACATTTTTCATTCAATTTTTATTAATTTTTTAAATTTTACGTCCAGACGATTTTGAAATAACGCAAATTTATACCTACTTCGCTGCTAGGAAACGGTTAGACTTTGAACTAATTTATCTTTGTTTCTGAAAGTTTTGCTTATGTTTATAAATATCTATAAAACAAGGCAGAAATTACATGTATCTGTCTGTCTGCCGGTCGATCGGTCGTTCACAAGAACTCCTCCTAAACGGTGATCGGTAGCGACATGAAATTTACACACAAGGTGCTATTTTCAACTTTCAGAGTTAATTAGTTCTTAAGATATTTAATTAAATAACGAACATTAGCCGCTTTTAAGCCTATTGCTTAGACGTGTTTTGCCAATAACTTCCGAAATCTTTATTAGACAACAATTATTTTTATGCCATTTTAAAGACCAGAAAATGATCTTTTTAATGCTATTAATTACATTGCGATGAAATGTTTTCTCTGATTGTTTGTAAGGTTTAAAAATATTTTTGTAACGTAATTTCTAACAAGTCTTTTTATTCTTATAGAAATAAATTCAAACGAAATTACTCTTTCGCGCGCGGGCTTCTGCCAGTGTTAAAGTTAATATAAGAAAATATTGCTTTCTTTGACCATTAACAACAAAGGAGACTTTACACTTCCAGTTTCCTGTTGTCCTTGCATTTGCAGCTTTTAATGCGGTTACACAGTGATCCAATGACGTTAGTGAATTATTCTCTTGATGTTTTGTTTAAATTTCACAATGAGGTATTACAAAACATCCATCTGTAGATACGGTAATGGGCATTAACAAGGAACATCATATACTGTAGAGCTCTTCAACATCTTAGAATTGTCAGGGCACCTTCCGACAAGCCGAGATTGAATGCCGCTGTGCCAGTACTACTAATACGCAACCTCGATATACCGAGACTGCGCAATGGCACACGGTCGCAAATTACACACCAAGGTCCAAACGTTATGAAAGCTATTGTTATGACTGATATAGGGAGAAGAGAGAGTATTTTAATTCCACGCCTTCCGATAATGCCGAAGGATTAATCATATCAGTTCAGAAGGTAACAAATCCCTTTCAATAAATCATTTGCCAGGCTCAGGGCCAGATACTGAAAGTGGCAGATGTACATATGGAAAAACCATATTTTTCGCATGGGCAACTATACATGGCGTGTTCACGTGTGTTCAGCCCACACAACCTCTACATCCGTGTAAATAATGTTATATACAAAAGTATATTAGAATAGATAAACAATTTACATAAGTATCAGCATACATGTACAGTACACTCCTGTCAGCCGTCCAATTAAGTATTATCTCCGTCAGAACTTTTCCTTTCCCCTTTCAAAATGCAACAAAACATTTACATTCGTGAATTAAAAAAAAAGATTAATTCAAATTCTTCGCGCACGAAGTCGCGGGTAACAGCTAGTAAATAATAAAAAAAAAATTGAAAGTCAAATCAGAACAATTTGTTTTCAGTTTTCTTCGGTAATATTTAGTATAGTGCCTTTGATTGTACTTACGTATTTTTAAACCGACTTTTATTGTTTACTGAATTCCAGGGTCGTTCAAAATTGAGAACTACTGATCACAGCAAATTAGGTCACAGGGGAATTGTTGTTCTCTTAATTTACAAAAGCAATCGGAAACAAATTAACTACCAACGAAAAGGAAAAACTTGGGATTTTTTATAGAATTTTTAAGATAATGGAATAAACGCTGTCATGTCTGTTATTTATTCAAGAGAATATTCAAGCAATTAAAATGAAACGCAACGTTTAAAATAAAAACTTTACAATTATCAAAAATGGTGTTTGTTTGAACCAATAGATGGCAGTGCGTAAACACAAAAAGTTCGAAAAGATGTTTTGGATCTAGGAGCTTCTTCTTATTTCCTTCGGCGAAGAAAAAGAATATGGAAGCCTTTCTAGGAGGGTACCATTTTTTTTTCTCTTGACCGAACCAGATCGGCAATAATTTTAGCCCGTCTTTTGATGGCAATTTTCATTTCTTTCTTGATTACGGATTGAAAAGAACTTTGGAATGAATAGGGGATAATAGCCTTTGTTGCTAAAAATCCCAAAACCCCCCCAATCAAATCAAATCCTTCGGCGGTGAGAGAATTGCCCCAATAGATTACGTTACATTTTTATCTTATTAATTAATATATTTAGATTATGCTGTTTCTTAAGTTTTATCAATTAAATTCTTGTTTTAATAGATGAAGATTCTATGATGTGAATTTGTTCAGTTTCAGATTCTTTAACATTTCTACAATTAATTTAGTCGAAACTTTTTATAGTAAACTAAGCTTTAAAGTTATATGTTAGTTCTTTAAACATAGAGTTTTTAAGATTCATGTATCGAATTTGTGTGTGTGTTCATTACATTCAGTTTGGTCCAAAAATAAATAAAAGGTTGCAGAATTTTGTCAAGAAATTACATAATTCTGCTTTTATGTTCCAATTTTCTTACAAAAATAATCAGATATATTAAGCAAAGGTTTAGAATATAACGAATTAATCGATATAATAACAGGTTCAGTTAGTTCACTACTAAACTTTCGAATTATATTTAGTGTTTGAAATATTTTTCTCATAATAATTTCTTGTCGATTCTTTAAAAACGTGAAACATTTTTATTTTTATGTGTTCTTTTTTTACTAAAAGTATTTGGCTCATTGAATTTTTCAGTATCTACTAAATATATCGAAAATCATTTAGTTTTCAGATCATTATTGGTAATTTGGCAAGAAAATGTTTAAAAATGTGCCAAATGATATAGTGAGAATATGGATAACTTTGATTAATTTGAGCTTTTTTTTATTAAATGAGTTCGGTGGCATATTTAAAACTTTTCATTGATGTCGATTCTTTATTACAGTATACCAGATACAGTATTTATTATTATAGTATACAGTATCTCCGCACTACAATTTTTCAACATCGAGGAAATATGCATATCTTTTTTTGGTAACCATATCTGCTCTTTGAGAGATTTCAGGAACCTTTCAAGGTCGTTTTCAAATTGTGAAGACGTAATAGAAAAGTACTTACAAAGCAAATGCAGTAAAACTTCTCTACACGGCCGCCAATACTCCATTCAATACCCGAGCGAGCCTACTCAACGTTAAGGTTTTAAGCCGGCCATTCACTTGAAGTATAGCCATGCCATTTGTCCTAAGCCCTTTTTTTTCGCCACCCATTTTAATCGAAAAATACAGAACGCCATTCACTTGTATTTAAAAGGACGCTAACTCTGAACGAAGATGGGGAGAGCGATCTTCTTTCCCTCTCTACAGCTGCTTGGCAATCGCTCTTCGATTTTCCCCAGTCACCAGATTTTAATTTATGCTACCCTCGAAGCGAGGCTTCCATCTATGCAAGGCATTGTTCTTTTCCCTAGCCTCTTTCAAGGTCCCTCTGATTTTCGTTCCGATTTCAGTCCAGACGGAATTCCAACCATGGCAAGCCGTTCGGCTCATTTCCATAGATTTTTATCGCTTTTTCCTTCTCGCGTTCCAAAATATACAGTTTGTCTGTGAAGTGAATGGCGGGCTTAACATTACGTCAGTGGGCCAAATATTCCGTACCAAACAAAGGTAGCTGGCGAGAGGAGTGACCGCTATGTATTGGTGGCTCCTTCCGGAGAGTCAACCTGCACTCTAAAGCCGGCCATTCACTTCACAGATAAACTGGATATTTTGGAACGCGAGAAGGAAAAAGCGATAAAGATTTATGGAAATCAGCGATATGGCTTGTGGTGGTTGGAATTCCGTCTGGACTGAAATCGGAGTGTAAACGCTGGAGTTTAAAGTCTCGCTTCAGAGGGACCCTGAAAGAGGCTAGCGAAAAGAACAATGCCTTGCGTAGATTGAAGCCTCGCTTCGAGGGTAGCATAAATTAAAATCTGCTGACTGGGGAAAATCGAAGAGCGATTGACAAGCAGCTGTAGAGAGGGAAAGAAGATCGCTCCCTCCTGTCTTCGTTCAGAGTTAGCGTCCTTTTAAATACAAGTGAATGGCGTTCCTGTATTTTCCGATTAAAATGGGTGGCGAAAAAAAAGGGCTTAAAATGGCATGGCTATACTTCAAGTGAATGGCCGACTTTAAAGTAACACCTAGGAAAGGCCACTCGAATTGCTCTGAGCGGCAGCGGTAGTCGTCCATTTAATTTCAATGAAATACATTTCTTTCGTCTCCCTGACCTTGGGCCTTATATCAGGAGAAAGGGAAACGGAAAGTATTTACTCCCACTGGAAATCAGAAAGAAATTAATCATCCTTTTCCCAATTTGGAGAGAAAAGTGAACTTCGCCCTCTACCATGGTGGGAGATTCAAGTGGTTGTGGTTGTTAAACACAGAGCAAGAAGCTATTTTCGCCACAAGCGTAGCCTTTTGATTTCTGAACTATTTCCAAGTATATTTTTCTTAATCTGGACAAGCGTATAGAAATGCTGCGTCAATACTATAATGGAAAATCGACAAGATAGTGGGAGAACACAAATAAACGCAATCATTAAGTCATTAGCTGGATAGACACTAATGAAAAACCGATGATGGTATTGCCCATTACTCTACAATTACCGACGAATCGATTAGGGTTTACTTTTTCAGTTAAAAAGCAAAATTGGAAAAGGTTACCTCCTGAAAAAACTAAATGATCCAAGCAAACACGGATAGTATTTTTTTTTAAAAAATTGGAAATCTTCGATTTAAGTACATTTTTTCTCAGATAAATCTTAAAATTCACTGTGTTAGAAATAATTAATTAGAATTTGTTTTAATACGCATTTTAGAACGCAAAAATGAAAACCTTTCAAAGCGGCCATCTCTTTGAACGGTCAAGTTTGCTTGAAACGAAGAGTGGCCTCTGTAGAAAGGTTTTACTGTAACATGGAAAACTACATTCTTTGTGGATCATGCCAAAGTCAGTTTAAAACAGGTTACAAAAAAGTATGGGTCACAGATTCTTCAGAATTGAAGAAAAATATGAATACAAATAAGCAATTTGATGTGTTATTTTCAACTATCAAGTGTTGTTTTGAAGTTTGTTTCGTTTCAGATTCTCGAACTGGTTCCCTGCATCTAAATGTATCGATTTAAACTGGGACATAAAGAAAATGAATCAGGACATATTTTTCTGAAAAGAGAATTGAAAAAAAAATTAAAACATTAAAAAAACAACGGATGGATGAAACATGGAAGTGATTATATGTTAGCAGCACAATAAAGTTTTCGTCAAACAAAAACCATTCTTGTCATAGAATGCAAGTTATAAATTCAGAATATAATGTTTAGAATTGTTTGTAAAGGAATATTTCAGTCGCATTGTACTGAATGTAGTTTGTTGATTAAATATTTCTGTTTTTAATATTATTCTTTTTTTAAAAAAATAATAACTCATCTATGAGCCTGTAATGTTTTCAGCAACTGAAAGCCTCATGATATATTCTTTTATTTTTATTTATTATTCTGATTTCTTCCTCAAAAGCCTCGTAACTAGATCAATCTCATTTCACACACACAAAAAAGGTATTAAAGATTTCATTTCAATCAACATTGCAATTGTTGTAACATTATGAACTATTAAATTCTGCAATTAAATAAACCATTAACATTCTAATAAATGAAATGTTGTCGTTCTCTTTCACTTATTTTTGCAATTTTTACGAAGAATGCAAAATTACCCTTTCACTTAATGATATCCATTTATTAGCAATAGAATATTTTAATTTGTTATATTTTATTTCTTAAATATTGACAAATACAAAATTTTTTCACGATTTCCTCCTCTTGAATAGTTTACATGAGTATTAGCTTAAAATTGTACGAGCAATCTAACAACCGTAAATAACTCAAATATTCTTTCATCATAATTCTGATTTCTTATTTGAAAATAGCCGGAATATGGTTCTTAAGATTTTCCTCCTGTCGTCAAGTGTTCCCCTAATTCTTTCACATGGGGATACTTGAGACATATAACAGATTAGGTAATACTTGAGATAAGAGATACAAAACAGCTATAGGCGTTAACTCAATAGCATAAAATTGCATGGAGTGTTTTGGGAAATTGAATTTCTGATACAAAAAATAAGAAAAACTGTTGTCATAAAAAAATTCTCAACAAGCTTAAGAATTAATTCCTATGCAAGAATTAAACCAGTTTCCACAGCCAGGAAGGACATTGTAACATCTGCTATGTCTGCATCTGCAAGTCAAAATTCACAAAAAAAAAACCCAAAATTAGCAATGGCTAATTCGCACTAAATTCCAGAATGTCTCGCAAAAGACTAGCATGAGTGGCTGTTGGCTCTAATATTTATTTATTAATATCTTCAAAATTCTAAATAAGATGATCGTGACCCCGAAATGGAAAGGTAATTTCAGTGATCCTTCAATAGAATCACTTTGACTTTGTCACCACAACATGTTGAATCACCTGAACATATCTGAATACCTCATAACTCACCAACATACCTGAAATCACAATATAATTTCTCACCAGTCTGGGATAAGTCAGTTTGACCACTGCTTAAAGATTAATCCATTTTGAAGGGGTTGGCACAGAAATTAGACAATTTATATTTATTGAAATATACTTTCATATAAAATATATACAAATCATTATCTTTTAAAAAATAATAAATACTCCATTATTTGTAAATTGTAATATTTGGGACTCGCTTGTGAACCAATCGACAAATGCGAGATTTCTGTTTGCCTTTTGCTGTTTCGATCAATTGTTAATATAATTTTTTGCTAACTGCCCTTGGAATGCTGAAACATTTCTTTTGGCTCAGTTTGACTAATATTTTTAGTCAATTTGACTCATATGATTTGGAAAACTACCTGTTGGACCGGAGTCGGCACACTATACCAACGACGTTTGGTGTTCAGATAGATAGCTAGACGAAGGACTTCTCGTGCTCTCTGCATTGGTGGAATTTCAGTTAAAGTAGGGAGTGGAGTAATCATGGCTTCACGTTTCCATTTCAGGGTTAAAATAGTTAACAGTCTGTAATCCAGGGATAGGTGGGGACATCAGAAAGTTGTTGGACTAGCTCAATACAGCATCAACAAATCGGTCACAAGATTGTGATCGCAGTGATAGTGGCCTACAACTTTGACAAATCATTAAAACATCGCTGTGTTAACATTAGAAGTTGATCGATTCATCTTCAGGTTCATCGAGAGATAGGGTTACCATAATTGCCAAGAATTGATACAGGACGTTTAAGTGCTAAATAAATAAAACATAAAAAGTGGGTAGATAATGGTTTGCTTCACTATGATAAAAAATATTAATAGAGGTTAAGCAATCTAATAAAATGAACACGTTTGGTAAGAAAGATGCAAGGCTAATCCTTTTTAGCCAATCAGATTTATAGTTGATTTTAACTTTCTTAATTATATCATTTTCTTCTTTCAAATAATTCTAAAATTGGGATTTTAAAATTATAATGACAAATCAAAATTTCTTTAATTGTCTTCACTGACAGCCTGTTTATTCCGCTCGACCTTTGAGTTGACATTAGGGAAAATATTCTCTCCATATTTGTATTGCGGGCTGGAATGGCAAATACGTATTCGCATAGCTTTGTTAGCCATGACTTCTAATTAAATATGCTTTGCATCTGCAAAAAACATCCGCCATTTCTCTTCCATACTCAATTTCATAGTTGCTTCGCGGTTTTGGTTGGTATTATTTTTATCTAAATAATATTTTAGTCATATTGAATCAAGTCAAGTTGAATAGAATCTCAGTGTTGCCAATATCGATGCTTCTTTCTTACATGCAAACAGTTTAGTGAGTTTAGAGAGAAAGCGGGACAAAAACGTGACAAATAGTAATACGGGTCTCAGTAGTGAAATAGGGTGACAGTCCCGCGCATATACGGGACGTATGACAACCCTATCGAGAGAGCACGATTTAAGTTATCGCAGACAACCACATATACATGAGTACATAAATCCCGCAACAAATCCCGAAATTAATACAACAATCTTACTTGTCACCCTGCTTTGTCAGAATTTCAGGTTACTATCGCTGTAAGCACATATTCCATGTTGCGATTTATTGGCGCTCGAGTGAGGTAGGTTGGGAATTATTTCTACACTGTAAAAAAAATTAGTGTAAAACAACAATTAAACTGGTGGCAACTACTTCACACCAAAAGTGGTGAAGTAAAACACCAACAATTATTCTTGGTGTAGTGAAACACCAAAGATAATTCTTGGTGTAATCAATCACCAAAGATAATTCTTGATGTAATCAAACACCAGGAATGTTCCTTTACACTACTTTTGGTGTAAAGTAGTTGCCACCATTTTTGGAGTTCAGTAACACTAAATCTAAAAAAAATCAATCCGTAAGATTCAGTAGGTCCGACAAGTACTAAACTGAAATCAACAAAAAATTATTTAAAATAATTCAAATAAAACTTTGAACTACAAGAGTGAAAATAAATACTCTCACACAAGAACACACTATTCCGTTGTAACTCAAAGACTGTACGAATTATATTAAAACAGTAACCAAATAAGAATAAAATAATCCAAATAAAACTTTGAACCGCAAAAGTGAAAATAAATACTCTCACACAAGAACACACTATTCCGTTGTAACTCAAAGACTGTACGAATTATATTAAAACAGTAAACAAATAAGAATAAAATAAAATCAACTGTCTTATTATCGTCTGCTTGATTCAGGTGGGGAAAAAATGCAAAATATTTACATCCATAAAAACCAAATATCGAATATTAATGAATGAAATATTAAAATAGGCTAACATCTTCCAGTGCTTTCAAATATATATAATTTTAACTGTATCTTTAATGAGTAAAAAGATAGAAATTTGAACTTCAATAAAAAGTTTGAAAAAAAGATGAGAGAGAAAAGGTTGCAACAAAAATGTCCTGAAACAATGCATGCCAAGAATTGTGCCAAATTAATATTTCTTCTGTTTTCTCATTCGTGCATTTCTTAGGTTTTTCTTTTTTGTAACGTAAATTTAATAAATTCGATTTTTCTGATTTAATTCTTCAGGATTATTGAGACTCTTGCTATTAGAATTCATATTAATTTGCTTTTCCCACTTGAAACAAAGTAAAAAAAAATCATTGGTGAAAACTTTTTAGTTCTGTTGGAGAATTACATATTATACTGAACAATTCCACAGGAATACAGATTTTGCTTTACTTAATAACATTTTATTTAAAACAGGCATTGAGGCAAATGAAATATTGTTCTACAAGTTAAAATGTCAAGGATTATATTGGTAACCCAGGCTGTTATTTCTTCACCAATTAAAAGCGAATGAACTTTTTTTCAATGTATTTCATCCGAAGCTCAGAATATTGTTACATTATTGCATTTCAAAACGAAATTTTTGCGATACAATTTAGAATAACAACAAATAATTAAGGATGCATACACAGATTCAAAAAATAAAATTGTTTCGTAATTAAAACTTACGGAGAATAATAATGAGGACGAATTCGAATTAGGCTTAGTAAAGAAAATTCCAGAAGCATAGCATGTGTAATATACAAATTAAATGTAATAAAATTCTTAAATACAAATGACATACATACAAATAAAGTTATATTTTTCTTATGAAAACTTAATTATCTTTATTACACGACAAAAAACATGCATACCTCTTATAACAACCAAAGGAACAGCGAAGCAAATTAGGCTGTTTATAAATAATCTACCGTTGCCATCGGAGAGCTTCCAAACGTACGCCAAAATTGGTGTTTCCACAGGTGAAAATAATTCACGAATGGTGTCGAGTGCGTGTGAGCTGGTGTAAGGATTCTCCAGTATTGGTGTTTGATGCAAACTACACCACTTGAAATGTATATGAACGCTTGATTTGGTGTTAACTTGAAATAAAGTGTTTGTTCACACTGTTTCTAAGGTTTTTCAACACCAAATTTGGAGTGACATTATTCCACAGTTTTTACAGTGTATACATTTACTACAGGGAACGTAGCACTGCGTACGAAGAGTATAAATGGCTGATATGATGTCGAAAGAGAAAATTTGTAGTACTGTGTCACTAAGCAGACTCTGTTATTTTCACCGTTCTCATTATTTACTGTGTTTCAGATATATAGTTTTTTTCCATGTGTGTTCATGAATAACTCTAAATTAGGACGGTAATAAATAAGAAATATTACTTTAGAAGTGAGAAACACTTCAATAAAGAGACAAAATCCAGTTCAAAAAGAACCGCAGAATCCTTACAGAGACGTAAAAGAAGAAAAAAGTTTGTATGCCCTTGAATTTTTTTTTTATAAAGAAATTAATTTTCTTCAAGCGGTTCGATATGTTAAAAAAAATCCGCTTTTATTTTGCATATTACGAATTTTAAGGTTGTTTCTAGGAATTCACATGCTGTAATTAATATTCTGCTTCAAATACAAGTTGCTTTTCAGAAAGCAACCAAATTTGGTAATATTTTGTGTTGTTTTTACTTAAATGTTTGAAATTTGTAATCTGTGGTAGTTCACTCAATCGTAGATAGTCTTTAAGAATTTTCAAAAAAGTGACGAGAAAAATAACCTTACAAGCTAAATTTATCAAAGACTGTCAATATACACAACTTTAGACCATAAAAAGTATATGCTATAAATTGATTTTTTTTAAAACTGTTTGTTTAAACATTTGAGTAGATTTCATGAACTTCAATTCGGGATGCTCTAGAGCAGCGATTCCTAGTCTTTATTTCCTTCTGTACCCCTTAATTAGACTGTTTATTTTGGAGTAACAAATATTGTCATATTCCTCCAACCATCCTTTCTCGGAAAGCAGTTTTTAATAATAATGCCAAGGGATTAGATTAGCTTTAAGCCAAAAGACTCGAATTAATAACATTTATAGGATGGATGTTTGAAGTTTGGTTTGTTTGGAATCTATAACGGCAAAGGCTGTCATCCCCTAGAATCCGTGAGTCATAGTTAGTAGATATCGAAGAGTTTCAGCATCCGAAGAAAAACCTGAAGATGGCGCCTAGAAAAGCAAATCGTATGAAGAAAAACTTTATATGAAGAAAAAAAAATCGAATATTCAGGTTGAGTTTCAAGCAGAAGATCCTTCTGTGGGTCAAATACTTCCTGCAGATTAAAAGAATATGTTCGATAGTGTTTTCTTGATTGCATACGGAGCAAAAAGGGTTGTTGTGAAGTCCAAATCTGTGCAAAAGAGCTGGGGTGATGATCATTCTGGTTAAAATGCGAGTAATGATGATGTCCTCGCGTCTATTTTTCAACCAAGGTGCAAGGGATAAGATGGAGGGTAGATCTCCCAGGATTTCTAGATATTTGCTATTTCGAAAGTTTTCAATCGGTTTTTGAATAGAAAATTTACTATAGTATGAACAAATGTCTTCCATTGCGATCCACTCAATGTATAGGTCAGACTCCGTGACATTTTTGGCGAGAGAATAAAAAAAAAGCCGATCCATATTACGGATAAAAAGATTCCCAGTTATAGGATGGATATTTGATTTTACATTTTTTTCCAATTGCCAATGGCCGTTAGTTCAATGCCAAAACAAATGAAGACTGTAATGGAATAATATCATTTTTCTCATTATGATCAAAGAAAGCAATTTCTTTACTAATCGTGATAATTAACTATTCAAATGAAAGACAATTTCACGGCGATCCTTGAAGTTGTTTCATAGAGTTGAACTTTATAAAATTAGATTCAAACGAAGACAGATATAATTTCATTGTCTGCAGTTGTGCAAGTTTACTACTATATTTGTAATTAAATATACGCATGAGACCTGTGTTCTCTTTCCACATGTTCTGTGCTCCTTAACACATTCTCTGCGTCATACAGATTAGATTCAAGCTCCAGCAATGACAACTGGCAACTTTGCTTGCTCTAGAAATTTATATGCCAAAAAAAGAAAGAAAGTGAACGTATTTTGCAGACATCTATTAACATGTCCAACTTATCTAAAGTAGAATGCAAGGCAAATTCTAATGCACAGCTAACTATCTTGGAAGACGAGATATCTCGTCCGTAGCAGTGAATGTGTTAAATATCCCATTGCTTTAACACTAAAATCGTGTTACTTTTCTTTCACAACTACCCAATAGGCTTTCGAACTTGCATAATTTGTCGCTTTTCGCACGAACTGGGGGAAACGAAATTCTATAACTTTTATTTCCATTTTAACCTTTTCCTTACGGGCGGTACGGTACAACTGTTGCACCATGTAATTTTATCTTTGAATGCGGGTCGGTACAACTGCTGTACCAGACACAAGGGAGGATTTCACTCCAAGCATTCAATGCAGTTCTGGTTTAAGTCCCCGTAACCTAAAGGTTTCCTTATGTCAGCGGTTCCCAACCTACGGGCCGCTGATTGCATATTAGTGGACAGCGGAACGATAATCAAGAGTCGTAATCAGGGAAGCTTCAAGATTCGTCACTCATTTTTTTTTTTTTTTGCTTTATAAACAATATATTTTTAATCCTTTTGCAGTAAGCTTTACTAATTGCTGACATTATAAATGTATTCTAGATTTAATTATATTGACATGTTCTCGTTGTATAAATTTTATAAGACTTTTAACAAGATCTCTGGTGAACTGGGCATTTATCATATGTCTCCTACTGTTTTTAAATCGAATTGTTTTCAACTTTTAAATACATGACCTGATTTCTTTTTCTTTTCTTACACTTGACTATACATATTAAGATTTTTATACGTTCATATAGTGTTTGTGTGTGTTTGACTTTTTGACTCTTGCTTTTTTAATGGTTTTTTGATTTGGTGTTCTAAATTTTTTTAAAAAATTGTGTGATTTTTTTTATAATTTTAATGTGACGGTGTGCAACATGGACTTTGGAGCCTCGGTGTATTTTTAGTGCTTTCGTAATTGCGTGTTTTTATTTTAAAACATTTATGTGTTTACATTTTTATAATTGATGAGGTTCTGAGGTTTGAACTGTTGTATTCTCTGCACTTACTTTTTTCTTCTTTGTGTTTTAATTCACTTTGTGGCTTGTGTTTTTTGTATGTTTTTGATCATGCACTCTGTAAATGAAGTCATCTCTGTAGTGTGCTTTCTTTGAATAAATAAATAGTATTGTACGTGTTTGCATTTTTTACTTCAATATTTAGTTAGTGTGCCTCAAAATATTTTTTTTACACAGCAGGTGGTCCGCACAACCAAAAAGGTTGGGATCCGCTGCCTTATGTCTTTCCTACCATTAACTGGTCCGTCTCGCACCCCTAGGATTACGCATATGCAGGTTGGGAATCTCTGCTCTAGAATCTCTAGCGAATCTAGGACGATAGCTAAGCCTCTTCTAGCAAGCACTATAAATATTCGTCTATTGTTTTAAAATTAAATTAAGTTCAACTTTTTTTTAATATGAACTATTTATTAATAAGTATAAAACTGAACAATCCAAGCAGGACAGTTTATTCAAATCCTGAATACTTTTTCATTACAGGACTATTTTTTCTAGAAGTAAAATCGAGTCTATCCCGGCTAATCCTGGTCACCTTGTTTTTTATAAACTCAAACACATTTTAAGTACACATATTCCACTCATGATAGGTTTAGGAAAAAAGCGTAACGATTAATCTTTTTTGAATAGTTTGAACTGTTCTAACGCATATGTAGTCACAACGTGTTTGTTATTTTTACATATTTAAAACAGAAGCACTCATTTACACACTTAACGACTAAGACTCAACGTTGCTGACCTCTCAAAAACTCTCGTAAGCACTCAATAAGTAACCTTAATTGTAAACGACCCAAGTTCGACATCTTCATCGACGATTTCAAGAATCTTTATAACTTGGAACACCAGCAAACTATCGAATACCATCCACAAGATCTCATAACCACACCCACCATTCAAACATGGAAGGTTAAAAAACAGCGCGCAGTATCAACACGACCTGTGGACCTCTCGTGCGTTCCCCCTCCTCAATCGAAACGGGGGTGTTAACGTGTGGAATTCAAACGCCACAATACGCCACTTATCCATACATACCGAACACGTTAAGAGCTGCACCCCTACTGAGCTTTAACATTAGAAGGACTGATTCTTTTGCTGTTTTTTTCTTAATATGCCCTGCTCGCTTGTCAATCAAGAGAGAAATCTGACGTTCTTTTTGATGAAGAGGAAATGCTGAGGAGGTTTGTTCAAATAGTTTGGTTTTTCAACACCTCTGCCTGGTCATGGAGATGAATATCTGAGCAGGATTATTGTTGGAAGTCTTTGTTTCGATTTAATAGATCCTCTAGTGAAAATAATTTAAAGAATGTCAAGCAGACGATATTCAAAGAATTCTGTAACACTCATTTTAAAAATTACTTTTAAATAATAAATTATACATGAGGGTTGGAAATTTAACATTGCCAAACCATACGATTATAGTGTTGTATATGAAACCATACGANTATAGTGTTGTATATGAAACCATACGATTATAGTGTTGTATATGAAATCATACGATTATAGTGTTGTATATGAATTGGTTATTAGATTTGTTGACGATTCAGATAGAACCGTCTGTCGTTGTAAGAATCTCTGGAATTGGTATCAAATTATAATCACAGGGCTTGAATCCGGGGAGTACAGAGGATGATAGAGCAACTCCGAGCCCCAACAAGCGAAAAAAATCATTCAACGGTTACTACTGTGACGATTAAACGATTTCGATGTGTTTTTCCAAGGGGATTTTTGTAGTATAAAACAACCACGACGAAAGGATACTCATTTCGGTGCATTTTGATGATATAGCTTTAATGATAGACGTTATTACATTCTCAAACGATACAAAATTGCAACAACTATCATTTTTACATTGGAGGTGCTGAGGCGCGCGCAACAGCGCCCTCGTGTGGCCAATGTTTCGGCACAACTACCGAACAGTTCTAGAGATTTTTTAAAGGAATAGGCCGTTCCATCCGTGAATGCAATTCTTGTCATACAATTCTCTGCACAAGCGAATTTGAAATTAATTGCAGCACTTTATTTCGTTCCTTAGCAACACCACTTACCTCAACTTTTCAAACATTCAAAGAAGATGAAAAAAACTGAATTTTTCGCAATCAATAACGAATATTTCTGAATTTTTGTAACATATGGTAGGAACATGAGATCGCATATTCCTTCCAGATGTGAAAAAAAATTAAAATATTCGTTATTACAAAAACTGAAAATAATTCGTTTTTTTTCTTCTTTCTCTTTGAAACTTTTAAAAGTTGAGACAGGTGGGGTTGCTTGTTAAGAGACGATTTATCGTTCTTCAGTGCCCATTTGAATTGCATCTAACTCAAATAAAAGTGCTTATTTTGTTTTTATGTCACTTTATATGAGCCGACATGCTCTTCCACGTTTGCTTTAATTCCTTTCTTGTTTAATTCGGCCTTCATTTTTGTCATTTTCTTTTAGTTATTGTAAAATATGTAACTGTATAGTTTTAATTTGATTAACGATCCGTTTTGAAGCAACACGAGGGCTATTTTAGGACGAACTTCGTACTTTTGAACTGTGGTCAGATGATGAGGATGACACCTGAGCTGGCATTGCCTCTCTAAACTTCCACACCACACCAGCTTTTCCCCGTCCATCACCCTGGTCTCTAAACCCTATGGGTGAGTCGGTGGACGTGGATTGTAGGCACCACTCTAGCGAGAGGACGTTTGATTCAGTACGTCCATTTAACGTGCAACAGACCCACATACACGGCTGATCTTCAGTGAATCGGTATCTATCCTGGAGTCCAAATCCAAATTGCATTATCTTTGTGTACTCTGAACTAATATTACAATTGCATATGGCTAGTATAGAGGATCTATTGAATAAGGTAGCTGGTGATGATAAGCTTTTTGACCCGATAAAAGATAACTTTCTAATCTTCAAAAATTGTATGCAAATAAACATAAGAAAGCATTGGGAGCTAAAAGGCAAGAAGAATTGAATGAAAACTTTTTTTTAGTTTCTCTCTTGAAGTTATTGTCGATACGAGGATCGAAAAGTTGCAACTAAAAGAAAGACTAAAGAAGTATAGAAGTAAGGTATCTGAGGGACATGAGGGAACTGATGACTTGAAAGTTCAAATCAAAGAATTAACTGAGGAAGAAACCTCTTTGGTAGAAAAACTCGTCGATTGTTCTAAAAGCAACGAAAACTTTCCGTATTACTTCGTTCAGTTACGTATTGCTGATTGCTGTTCATAAAATGATTCTTGAAATCATTTCCTTATTCTACAGTTCTCAGCCCACTTCATTACAAGAAACAGTACAAGGAACAGTTCGATGAACAGTTCATAAAGCACCACATGCTATCAAGTACTAAAGATCTACATGGTACCTTCGAAATAATTCATTGTAAGAAGTTATGGCACACAA
>BGPR01000848.1:207993-225664 GCA_013235015.1 Araneus ventricosus
AGTTTCGATATTAAAGGGGCTGAATGGGTCCCCATTCGCTGCAATATTTTCCATAATTTCCAGAAATGGATTTGAATCCAAAATATCATTCTGACGACTGTCGATATTCAGTTCAATCTTTTCTTTGTTGGCAGAATCAATTTCTTCGGTCGATGTGCTGGCATCTTTTTTGGCCGCCAAAGTAAAATCTTGAATGCCAACATTGGTGCCTTTGGTCTTCTTTTGGGTAGAATTCTTTTCAATATTTTTGAATGTTAAAACACAAGGAATCATGTATATCACATAGGAGAACTTCCCAAAAACTAGAACTTGAAAAAGTGCACAACAAGGTAACATAACAAACACAACACAGCTGTAATCATTTCCATAATAGCAGTGGTTTTGAACGAAATATTTTCACTTCGATCGATTCTCGAAAACGCAACTCAAAATGGCTTTCTACGAAATAAAACAAATACTTTTAAGCAAAAATGTGTCTTAAAACACTAACTTTTATTAATAATCGGATCATAACTCATTGTTGCAAACAATAAAATGTTTTGGATGTGTAACAATGCTAATTATATGACAATAAAGTTTGAACAAGGAAAAATGTAATCCCAACAGTAACAATATCTGGAAATAATTAAATACAATTTTTTCACAAGGAACGATATACGTATTTGTAAACTTTTTCGAAATATAGTTTTGTTTCTTGGTTTTGAATTCATAGATATAAGTGTTAAATTTCATTCAAAAGGATTCCGAGTTTTCTGATGTTTCCATTTTAATCATCCATTAATTTATCTTTATATCTTGTTTTATTATTTTTTAATCTATCATATCTCCCTTTAGCACTTTTCTGCTTTTAAAAATAAAAACAATATACCAAATTTTCTTCTCGTTGCCTTGTGAATACATCTTTTAATTGACGATAAATGGCGAAATAATCAAGACTCTAAGTGGCGTCAGGAATCAGCACTGAGACCTCTGTCTTTAGAAGATTTAGGTTGAGCTCATAGTTTGTGGTTCTAATATTTCTTAATGCTATGGACACAACCATAGACATTTTTCTAACCTGTCTATATTGTGTTGGAGCGATATCTCTACTAATAATAAAGGAGAATGTGTGTGTCTTGGCTCTTTACACCCCAGACAGCTGGACCTAGAGCTGCGAAATTTGGCACAAACACACTTTGGAGGGTGAGAATGTGCACCCTTTTTTAAAATGTTTAATTAGAATTTTAATTAATTAAAAATTAAGCGAAATTTTTGCGTTTTCCTTAATAACTTCCGAAAATATTGCAGCAGAAATATCATTTTTACGCCATCTGAAAGTGCAAAAAGTTACTTTTTCATTGATATCAATTAAGTTTCTGCACAAATTGTTTCTCTAATTTTAATTATCTTTTAAAAATATTTTTTGGCATAATTTACAATACTTTTTATTGTTATAACGTAATTCAAACCGTTTTCATTGTTTAAACAGGAATTTAATGGCGTGTTTCTGTTCCATTGTTGCAATCTATGGTACTTCCTTTCTTTTTTCAATTCCTACTATTAATTCACACTCTCCCTATATATATATATATCTTGTTCAAATTTTCAATCGTTAATAAAATACTTTTTATTCATCCACTCAAGTTCAAATACATTTTTTTAAACTTGTAGTGGATGACACTTGATGTTAATACAGTTTTTTCAAATATTAATTCATTAATTAAATTGAATTAATTAATTTTATTTATCAGAGCCGAATGTCCCTTTGTCGCCAAAGTCGCCAAAATGGTCGCCAAATTTGTCGCCAAGGTCGCCAAATGTATCGCCAAGTTTGTCGCCAAGATTAGGATCTCAGGGAAACGACTTTATAGCTTTGTAACAATATCATCACAAAAATAATAGTCCAACACCATATATAGAAAGGAAAACGGAAAATAGCAAGGAAATTCGTTTTCTATTTTGCCACTTAATATTGTGATTCTGTCATATGTATATACATATTTATATTAATTGTAATTATTTAGTAAAAAGTAACTAAAATAAAATTTTTCTTTGTTGACCTAAGTAGAAATTGACTTAATTTTTTTTTTATATTACTTGTTATTTCATCAGTTTCACTCTGTAATCTGTAATCAAAGTCCTTTAAGTAGTTAGTATATTAAGAAATACATCCAGTACGCTGAAAGATGTTTTAATTCCTTTTATCAGTATGTTTTATTCCATTGAACATGCTGCTGGATATAAAACGTACAGCGCCATTTTAATATTGAAATCAAATGCGTATTTTGCATGAGGAATAAGAAAGTGAAGTTTGCACCGACAAAATGCGATTAGATGTTACATGACACGGACAGTTAGTTGACTCCATTAGAGACGTTCATGTAGACAATGAACAAAACAGATGCAAGGCTACTAAAAGAACACGGGTCAAATAATGTAAATTTGAAATTACTTTGTTAAGGAAACTCTGCATATCAAATTATGCATAAGAGATTCAAATGGGATTAAATTTCCGGCGAACAAGCTGGTAGGACGAACTTTGTAATTTTGAACCCCGATCAGATGATGAAGACGACACCTAAGCCGGAACCCCCTTTCCGAACTATACCTGCTGGTGAAAGCTTGACCCTGGATGTCACATTTAATGCTCACCAGGCAGACACATGCGGCGAATCATCAGTGAAATCGGGTTTCGAATCTGGAACCCTCTGGTCTCGAAGCCGCGACCTTGCCACTAGGACACCGCTGCCTTCACTACGTGCTAGAAATGTAGCGGAATGAGTTTCTTCCTCATTAGTAAATAATAATTATGCGACTTGTTGTGCACTGTAACTCAAAATATAATCTTGAATTGTTACGGGGAATGATAATTTTTAAGGCAATTAGAATGCCTTTAATAATGGAAATTAAGAATGTTCGTTCTTAAAAAGAATTATTCTACTTTATTGACAACCATTAATGTTTCTTCGAGATTTGACGCTGTCTCAATTCAATTTGTAGAATAGAGCGTTTCATAGAATAGAATTCATAGAACGTTTTTAAAATTTATTTCATAAATATTATAAACTTTCTATGCACAGATGTAAAAAATATTTATAATCATGAAAGAACATTTGAAACACATATGAAAAGAACATTTGATGGCAATATATCGATGCAATTCTTTTCAATTTTCATAAAATGTATTAATTTTCATTCGATGTCAGATTTCTTAATGAAATTTAATCTTCTTTTATAAGATTTTAGAAAAAATAGGAAGTATGATTTAAAATTGCCCCTCTTTCAATAGAATATTCATTTTTGAAAAGATTAAGTTTATTGCAATATGAATTCTGTTTTCTAACTCACACGCAATATTTTCCAAAATCACGCAATCCCGCGATTATTTCTATTTAATATATTTCCATGCATTTGATGACTAATGCAAGTAATCAAGTTACCTACCCAGTTAATTCAGCGTCGATGTCATATTCTCATCATTTTTAAACTAAATTGCTTTATAAGCATAAATGAAAATTTACCAGTCAAAAAGCAATTTTATGATATTAAACACTTATTTTATTTTATTCATTCAATCATTTTAGCTATTGCTGTGTCGTGACTAATCCCATTTGCTTTAGAGTAACTAGCCACGTTTATGAGACAAGGATTCATGATAAAGGGAAAGTGTGATATCTGCTGTTGGTGAAAGCTACCTGGAGCACCCATTATAAAGGGAAAGTGTGATATCTGCTGGTGGTGAAAGCGACCTGGATCACCCATTATGAAAGGAAAGTGTGATATCTTCTGTTGGTGAAAGCGACCTGGAGCGCCCAGATAGTACCTGAGGTAGCAATCTGACTTAGATTTTATGTATAGGAATATAAAAGAAATCAATATTTTTTGCTTAAAACGCCAAGCAAACGCATGAACAAAGTTCAGAATCAACCAAACCACCAAATCACATGCACATGAAGAAAATGTTACTGCCTACAAAAGGACTTGTATAAAAGTATTGCCAAAGAAATAAGCTCCAACGAAAAGAAAATCTTAAATGAATTGAGTATCAACTAAAAGTTAAATTAATCATCGATGTTTGAATTGAGTATCAAGTAGAAGTTAAATTAATTAAGTATCAAGCAAAATGGAGTCCGAAAATCAATTCTTCATTTCAGCATTAATAAAATGGAGTTTAGCATCTATTGGAATAGTTTTTACGTCCAAAAAACGATGGATTTACTTATCTCTTGCGTACTTCCATATAATACGTTTTCTACATATTGCAACAGGCATAGTCTCCCTACTTAGCAAGGAAGAAACAAATGAATTTCATATGAGCATGAATGTTGAACAACTCATTATTTTTGTTCTCTGGTGGATTTTGTTTTTCAAAAAGGCGGAACTGACAGAATTTGTCGAATCATTATTGAATAAATTAAGTATTCATCAACAGAAAAAAGTAGCTTTATTCACAATTGGGAGCCTACCTTTATATCCTGGATGGATTTTACTTATGCACATGATATGGTACTACCCGAGTCACACTGAAGTATCTGAAAGACCTCCGCATAAGCGTTACTGGATACCTATTGATTTGCCGTTTGTTTCAGTAATAGTTTTTGTAGTAGAAGCTGTATGCATGCACACAGCATTTGCAGTTATTTTTATTACAGTGCAATTGTATTGCATAATTTGTCTTCTTATTTTGCGTCTGTTACACGAATTTCCAAAAGAAACGTTGGCAACAAATCTTTCGACACTGCGGAAGAAATTTGAAACTATGTTGGATGCCATAAAGTTTCTTGAAAGCAAAATGTCATTTTCAATATTTCTTCTACTTTGCAACTTTGCAATTCAGATTTTTTCATCTGTTTTAATATTTAAACATTTAGCAAGTTCTCTTATCAGATATGTAGTATTTCTTACAGTAACCATGGAAACAGCAATTGCATTCATATTAATAGCATATTTGGCAGATTTGATAGAAAACCGCTTCTCCAATAAGTTGGATATTCTTTTCTGTCAAAAGCAAAGGCTAAAGTTACCGGAAATGACTGACTTTCATTATAATAAAATGATTCGAGACGGTAAACTCACTGCTTGGAAGATATGTACCATTAATCGGAACCTTGTCTTTACGTTCGCAGCATCTCTTCTGACGTACAGTGTGCTTATAATCGACCGAATCAATCGTGCTTGACAGCAGCAACATTTCAATATTATTCTAAAATAGGAAATTCATATTGTTAGCTTATTTGGCATTCATACTGATATCAGATTTAGGAGATCTGATAGAAACCGACTTTCCAACCATTTGGGTATTCTTTTCTGCTAGCAAAGGTTAGATTACTGAAAATTACTAACTTTCGTTATAATAAAATGATTAGAGACAGTAAACTCACCGCTTGAAAGATATGTACAATAAATCGGAACCTTGTCTTTACGTGCACATCTCTTCTAAAACGTTCTAATAATCGACCGAGTCAATCATGCTTGATACCAGCGAGGCTTGGAAAATTTCAATATTAAATGAAATTGGGAATTCATATTGATAGTATATTTGGCATTCATACAGATAGCATATTTGGCAGATCTGATACAAAACCTATTCTTCAACAATTTGGGTATTGTTTTCTGTCATAAGCAAGGTCTAACTTTACCGGAAATTACCGACTTCCATTAGAATAAAATGATTAAAGACAATCAAATCACCGCTTGGAAGATGTACGTCATAAATCGAATCGGAACCTTGCTTTTACGTATCCAGCATCTCTTCTAATGTATAGTGTGATAATAATAGATCAAGTCAATCGTGGTTGAAGCCATTGAAGATTGGAACATTTTATTATTATTCCAGAATTGGGAAAGAATTTATATGTGGTTCGAAAGAATGCTCCTTGTACTTTAATATGCTTTGAAAAAGTTCTGTATTTACTTTGAAGTGTGACACCATCTTTATGGTTTTCTTGGAGAATATGCATCCTTGAGTAGAAGCAGTCGGCACCAACTTCACTTTGAGGCGTGACACCATCTTTATGGTTTCCTTGGAGAATATCCATCCTTGAGTAGAAGCAGTCGGCACCAACTTCACTTTCTAATTCTTACATGCAAAATATGTATTCGATTTCAACATTAAAATGGTTTGGAACGTTTTACGTCTAGCAACATGTTGGCTTGGATTAAAGCATGCTGATAAAAAGAATTAAAACAAAGCAATCATAATCAGCCAATTTACTGGATATATTTGCTAATAAGCTTACTATCTTAGAGGATTTTGATTATAGATTTCACAGAAAACTCGATGAAATAAAAAATAAAGCAAAATCCATTAGGCTATTTACCGTAGCTTTCAACAATGAAAGAGAAACACGCAATTAAATATTTGTTTAAACAATGACAACGGCTTGAATTTCTTTGCGACAATGAAAAGTATTGTAAATTATGCCAAAAATTATTTTTAAAAATTCATTAAAATTAAAGAAAAAATTGTACAGCAATTTATTGAAATCATTGAAAAGATAATTTTTTCACTTTCAGATGACCCAAGAAATCATTTTTGTGCTGTAATAATTTCGGAAGTTATCAAGGAAAATGCTGAAATTTCGATTATTTTTTTAATTAATTTAAATTCCAATTAAAATTTCAAGAAAAGGGCTCCGAGGTGCACATTCCCGCCGTTCACTGTTTGTTTGTGCCAAATTTCTTTTCTCTAGGTTCAGCGGTTTGCCTTGCAGAGCGCCAACACACACAATACACATTCTCCTTTATTACTGGTAGAGATAAAGAATTTTAAAAAATTACTTTTTAACCCTCTTAGCTGCGCAAACGTTTTTTTCCTTTTTTCATGTTTGGTTCACACGCAGAAGGCTCGTATTTATATGTATATTTCTTAAACAAGTGTTCTTAAGATTTGAAAGATATAATTAACCCTCTGAGCGGTTAGCTATTTCGATCTACTTGCTTTAAAGTCTTAAGAATTTGCTTTAAAAGTGAACAATTAGATCTTTATTGCGTTTACTCAAGTCTCTGAAATCTTAAGAATATTTTATCCATTTTAGTTTAAGAAATTATACACGTAAACATGAATTATATGCTTTTGAACTCAACATGAGAAACGGAAAAATACGCGCAAAACGCTTAGAGCGTTCAAAAAAGATCGATTCATTTACTTTAAAAGCTAAGTTTTCTAACCTGAGAGCTAAAAGATCAAAATAATTGGGAGCTCAGAGGGTTAAAATAAGTACTAGCCACATTTGGCGAACACCTGTTCTCCCTTAATATTAATAGCTCGTAGCTATACTTAGAAAATGGCGAAATGCAGTCCAGTTGTTGAGACTGGAGGACTCTGTCAAATTTTTATTTTGCGATATCTCTTGGAAATGGAGGACGATGAGGGGCCATTGATAACGTATCTAAGGGTCATGAGTTTCATATAAAATAAAATTGGCGAAATTGGTGCAGTGTTTGGTGGCAGTTTGCAGTGGCTGTCAAGGGTGTTTCCCCATCGAAAATGTACAGTGAATAGTGTTTTTGAGATTTCTCTCGAAAATGGAGGGTCGTGGGGGACATGCAGCCATTGTTGACGTATCTAGAGGTCATAAGTATCATATAAAATAATTGGCGAAATCAAGCTGGAGGACTCGTTCTTTGGTTTTGCCAATTATTTTAGATTTATAGATGTATCTTAAGATATGTAGGGGAAAGTCGGGTAAGATGACGAAGAGTGTAAGACGATGAAGAGTGTATGATGACGAATTGGATTTTTCTCAAATATTTCCCTAGATGAATGCCCCGATTCTGCATAATCAAAGGCCTATAGCGACCAGTGTCACACCAAAAGATTCCATCGCGTAAGTAGTGTGATTCACAGTACGCGGTAATGTGTTTTTGAGTTGTTCCTACGCAACTTTTGGTTGTTGCTTGGTAAGGGATAGCGTTCACGGAGTTGATATTTTTTATTTATACATATGATATTGGTAAAGAACTAATCAAAACGTTTTCAATGATGTATTATTTTAATCTTTCTGATGCCTTCAATGTTTTTTTGAAATAAAAAGGCGAAGTCGGGTAAGATGACTAATTAGGTGGAGAGTAAGAGAACGAACTCGTCCGCGTAAATTTTATGAGCTCGTCGTGCTACCTGACTGCCACTTCACTTGCCCTTCCTGCAACTCACTGACACTCCATTGAAAAATGAGCATCTCATTACCAAAGGAGATACAGGAAAAAGAAGATAAACAAAAAATGTAACAGTTGAAGAAGACTGACTAAACCCAACAAACCTGCTAAAAATTCTGCAAAAAAAGAAGAAAGCAGCTAAGCGACACCTCGACTTCTAATGTTCCACATTTGAATTTCCTTATGTTGAAGCTGAGGACAATCTGGACCCAGAGGACCTCGATAATGAAGAATGCATCATTTGCAATGAGGAAAGAAAAACGGAATTGGGATTCCAATGTTTTATGTGCAAGCTCTGGACCCATTCCACCTGAGCTGGCTGGGACAAAATCCAAGCCCATGGCAATGTAATTTTTGTTCTTGATTTCATTTCTTAAGGTTTGAATCTCATATTTCGATTGATAATATTGCATTTTTTTGTGCTGTTACTTTAGTCCGATCATGTTTATTTTCTGTTATGTGCAATTTGTTATGATAAAGATACGATCTCAACAGTTTTAAATAGTTTTTTTTTATGGCATATGATGTTGAATTAAATTGTTATTTCAGTTCGTCATCTTACCCGACACCGTTCGTCATCTTGCACGCACAGTCGGGTAAAATGACTTTTTTTTTTTTCTAAAATGAAATTTTGGGGTCTCAAATTTGAAAATAAAAATTTTTAAAAAATATCACTTTAAAATAAAGAGTTGAAGAAGATTTTGCCGACACACTAATCCTCCTGCAAAGAATACTGAAGTCAGGAAAAATCCCCAAAGCTTAAGGTCGCCATCTTACCCGACTTTCCCCTATTCAGTTTAAGCTTAAAGACCTCATAACTTACAGAAATGAATTGAAGGAGTTATAGCATACCTATTAATATATTTTCATGTCATATGTGTATTGGTGGTACTAATCCCACTTGGTTAGGCATATCTAGCAAGTCCAAGAGTCATAATAAAAGGGACACGGGGCATCTTCTGTTTAGGTTGGTCGAAATACCTGAGGTAGACTTAGTTACAGTATCGGAGGCATGTTGCCCTCCTGGAGGACATGGGACCCAAACAGGCCCACATTTGTGTTTCACTTGGAGAAAAGCCAGGAAAATCTCCATCACCCTGCCCGATTGTAGAGCGCAATTTTATGCTAAGGCATACATCAGTATAACAATTTTTGAACAACGATGGTTAAAAGCAGATCCAGAGGATAGAACCCCTAACTTTCCTCCGATTCATGTTCCTCGTCCTTAACCTATTAGACCACTGTTAGGCTGTGAAATGTGTATAATTACAGTTGCCAATATAATGTGAACACTTTAAAATTTGCATATTTCTTCGAATATCTCCCGAAAATCTGCATGGATTTTCTTAGAATTTCGAACACGTAAAGAATAAGCTTGAACTCACATTTTAACAATGAAGATTCGATCACGAGAGTATTTAGGGGACAGACCAGAAAGTGATGAAGACAAAAAAAAAAAATTCGATTCATCCCGTTTCAAAGAAAGCTGATAACGAGATGAAAGATTCAAGCTTAAAAAATATCAGTTTGTGCAAGAACCCTCATCATTAAGCCTGTCTTAGAGTGTACCGAAGTTGTCACCAAGTTGCAATGCCGATATCTTTCTGAATACTAATGGTATTGAACTGTAAGTTTCATATAAGTCGCCCTATATATCTGGCTCTAATGTCATTAAAGTAAAATTACGCTACATTTCAAACATGCGCAGTAAAAAATCAGTTACTAAAAATACTCATATTTCCTTTAATATTCAAAGTATTTACTTCAAATTTTAATACAATACTTCTCTAACATATTGTCACTTATTCTGTAAGTTTCATATAATTTGGTTTATAACTCTTCAAGTTATAAGCAAAATACATGCGGAAAATTTAGGATTTCTTTAAAGAAACCTTTTATATCTTTCAAATATTTGTGCTATGCTTACGAAAATGCATGTAAATATATTATGCACACCAAACCATTGATGAAAGTCTCATCGCGTTATCAGTTTTCTTTAAAACGGGATGAGTCGAATTTTTTTGTCTTCTTCACTTTCTGGTCGGGTCCGTAAATACTCTCGTGATAGAATCTTCACTGCAAAATGTGAGTTCAAGCCTAATCTTTACATGTTCGAAATTCTAAGAAAATCCATGCAGACTTTCGGGAGATATTCGAAAAAATATGAAAATTTTAAAGTGTCCACATTGTATTGGCAATCCACTTTACCTAACGGGATAAAAGTTTTATTTTTCAAAGTGTTATATGAAAGGAAGAATTTATTTTTCACTTCTCTGAGATGCAATCTACTATTTCTCAGTAATCGAATCTTTTTACTGAAAATGATCAAAATTTTTATTAAAAATTAGCTAGAATGGTACTGTAATCAAATCTTTTCCAAACTATGATTTTTTCCTGGACAGCTGAATGCACGAAGAAACATAAACTCATAATAATTTTCATAACAAATAAGGAAAATAAAATAGTTTTTAGAAAGCAATTTTATTTGTGCACTAGCTAGTACAGACGATCTTTTTTTTGTCAAAAAACAATGACATCACAACAAAAATGGAGGCTCTGAAAACAATACAATGAAGAATTTAAGTCATGATGAACATAATAAAAAAAGAAAATCCCTAAACACTCATTAAAAATTCAAATACCTTACAGTAAAACTTTGATTAACCGGCTCTCATTAAACCGTCAGCTTCTGTTATCCGTCATCGTCAAAGTAATGTAGGTTTATAGTATTGCAATATATTTCCGTACATTAGTACTCTTTTATTGAAGTTCATATTGAGAATTTTGTGAAATTAAATGCAATATGTATTATTTATTTTTAAAGGATTTTCTTTTCATTTTCATCCCAAGTCGGCCGTGAAATAACGTTACTGTAAATATGTGTTAAAAAAATTTTCTTATCCGTCACAGCCTTTGTCCGGATGAAGTTTTACTGTATAATATTCCAATTTGGTTAGAGTATTTCTATCAGCGCCTCATGTATTTACGATTTTGATTTGACATTCATGTTTTTGAAAAAGAATTACTTTTTACTAAACTAATAAAAGTGTAAGGTGTGTTTTAAAAAACATTTTTACTTTTAGTATTTTCTTACTTTTATTCTTTAACCCTCCAACTGCTTATCCCGCGATTTACACGAGTTGAAGGTTAGTCCATGTTATGCTGCATCTCGCAAGATGGTGTTCTTACTTTCTTTACTGTCTTTTCATTGGATTGTATTATATATTATTATGAAATAGCATATAAATAACAATTAGCTTGTTTCAAAAATATTTGTACTCATCTGCAAACTTTGCATACAAATAGCGATGTAAAAATTTTTTGCAGTTTGAAGAATTGTATTTCACAATTCGTTATTATGAATATTATGGAATCTTAAAATAAATCTTTCTCTAATTCAAACCAGATGGCGACACTCATATCAAATCGAAATTTAACTAAAATAAGGTGATCAACCGTTCATTTAGTTCTGAAAATATTTCAAAACTGTAATATCATCAGATATACACAACTGTATAAAATTTCAAAGCCCTAGTACAACAAGAAATGTATTAAAACTCAATTAGAAAATTCCATCTTTACAAAGATAAAACAAATCAGGTTAAATAAAAGCGTGTAAAAACTTTGAAAAATAGAGAGCACAAATCAAATGATTATGGAAGGAAATGAGAACTGATGAGATCAGTCGATGTGATTAATTCATTGAAGCACGAATGTCGACCCAGATCGGTGCTCGAATTTTGAGTTTCTCAGTGCTTTTAGTATTGTCGAAGATCGCTTCTTAATTCCAGTTTTCATATCCTCAATTGCATCTCAAAACTCACTGAAATGTGATAATGCTAATTTCGAAGTTAAGTTATAAGTAAATTAGAAATAAAATTATTCTTCCAGAGAGACAGAGAGAGTGTCAAATCAATTCTATAAATTAGTGAAAGTGTTGAAAACAATTGCTTTAGAAAGAAAATGATATTGTTAAATGAAACTCCATATAGCACTCATTGACGACTCTATTTAATTAAAATTAAAAATATATAGCAATTTATCAGAACTTACTCTCACGTTAGATTTCTTACAATATTTGTTATGTTCCTTCGAATGCTGCTTTTTTTTTAACTGACAAACAATGTTTTTAAACAACGAAGAAATGTTTGTTTTAAAAATGATAGAGTCGAAATAAACTGTCGTTTCGTCATTTAGATTTTGATTTTTTTCTGATAAGTGTATTGTTGCACAAAGTCTTACTGTGGGTGTGTGGTGTAAACAGTCCAACACGCAGGATAATGGATAATGAAGGTTTATTCGCAAATATGCAGGAAAACACGTAGCACAGGTACATGAAACAATAGTCCTTGCACAGATTACCAATGTAAATAGACAACAATTCACAGGTAATGACAGTTCAGCACTTTGATATCTAACAACACAAACAGTCAGCAAATAACTAGTAGCGACAATAACAGATCAGCTCACCAGCTGATTAGCTCACACAGCGGATAGAACTCCGAAGACGTTCACGCTTCAAAGCGAAGTAACCAGTCGATCAAAGACGCTCTTCTGAACTAGGTGCCGTCCTTAAATATTCTCTCCGACAGGCCGTGACGTCACATGGTGTTTTCTCGCGTATTCCCTTTCCTAGTAGAAATATCGAGAAAAGGGTTGCTTTTTCGGGAATCATCTATTTGTCGCCAAGGTCAGGAGTGCCATAACAGACGCTGAGGTCACTCCATGCTTAACCTTGTAAAACTCTCTTCCCAACCATAAGACTTGCATTGCTGGAAAGCGGCTTTCCATGCTTGTAACAGTATGCAAACAGCTGAAATAACTAGATACTGGTCGGCAATTATTATATTCCGTAAATTATCGATGGCATTGTTACAAGTCTAGTTAGTCATTATTAATTCTAGATAGTTTGCAAATCTTCAGTGAGATATTACTAATTTATATTTCGGAAGTCACTGTTCTTATTGTTTCCGCTTGAAGTGAATGTAGCGAACCAATGCTCTAATGGATTGAGGCATGGCCTCACGTGGCCGAGGAACATGAATCGCAAGGAGAAGGTTGTGGGTTCTTTTCTCTGACTTAAACCAGCAATATTCAAAAATTGGTTGACCAAGGCCTTCAGCAGTGAATTGCTCTTCGACTGCTAGAGGTGTTTCTGGTCTTCCTTCGAGAGAAACACAAATGAGGGCAAGTTTTCACTGAAAGTTATCAACCTATAGATGCTATGTCAGACTTCTATCTCAGGTGCTACCTAGATGCTGCTAGGTCGCTCTGATCTACTGCATTTTCTATATTTCCTCTTTATCATGAGTCCTGGACTCATGGACTTGGACAAACATGCTAGACTAAGTTCATGGGTCTTGTAATTGGTTAGATATGCTCAGGAGCGGCAACTCGAGGGGGAGGGGACAACCGCCCCCCACTTTTTGCGGAAAAATTAAATTTTTGTTTTATTTTAGCGGCCCAAAATTAGGAATTTAAAAATGCAACAGTGAAAAGTTAAACCGGCAAAGAACACCAGAAAGTTACATAAGTTATCATTGGTGCTTGATTTTCAAGTAACCCTCTATTATTCACGGAAATTTGAAGTCGGATGTCCTGAAATGCCTAAAAATGAAGAGAACCGTTGAAATTGCTATCAGTGTTACCTGCCAATTCCGACTCAGGTAGAAAGAAAGACTTTGTTCAATCAGTATGATTGATCACCACGTCTTTTGTTAAAGGGAAAATAGGGTTTTTGAAATTCTCTAAGCTTTTTTCAGATGCCTAAATAGTCATCAATGAAATTGTATACATTTACACTTGCTTTGAACGCATTGCCATCAAAATAAGCTCCATAGTGAGCTTCTTCTGTCATCCTGAAATCTTTTGGAAGGTTCCAGAGGAACCATAAATTACAAGGTAGATGATATTTTCTCCGTTGGCTAATGACCTGCGAGGGGAACTCTCGTGGTGAAACCACACATGGTAGCCGGTCACCTACGCTGATGCTAATATGTTTTTTCATGGGAACAAGAATTATTCATCGAACTTTTGAACAGTTCTTTACTAGACTCTGGTCAGTTCAGTATCCACCTTAGCGTGGAGAGTTTGCATCTCTCTGTTTCATGATTTCGAAGACTAAACTTACGACTTTGAGAAGCGTATTTTCTACTGTATCTTACTTTATGTAACGTAATTAATTGCATTGCTTTGGATATCTGTTTAAAATAACATTATTTAGCACAAGCAATCTAACTCAACATTTTTTATTTTTCCTTATATTTTATTCAATGGTTGGATTTAATTAAATTATCACTTTGTTTTATTTTAAGCAAGCCATGCTTTTTAATGAAATTATTACCTACCATTTGTGAATTCTCAAAGCAATTCGGTTTAATTGCAAACGTGTGCTAATGTTACAAATAATGATTTTATGGGTACTTTTAGTCAGTGGCGGCGACTCGGGGAGGGGGCAGTTTCTCCACCCTCTTTTTGAGGAAAAAATTAAATTTATTTTCGTTTTAGCTGTCTAAAACAAGAAATTATAAAAGAACGATTGGTTACAGGGAAGCTAGCTAGTTTTGAAACTTTGAATTTTTAAATTATGTTGTCTATGGGTACTTTTAGGTGTCCATAAATTTTTTGCCCCCCCCCCCCTTCACTTTTGTCACCCAATCACCGCCACTGGATATGCTAAACCAAGTGAAATTAGAACCATCAGCATAGATTCTATAGAGCTGCATTTAACAATTTCCCTACTACGACTATTAAAAGTTGCAAAATACAGGTTGCCCGAGAATTATTGGACACATTACAGAAGTATGCAAAAAAAAAAAAACTAGGAACAGTAGCGTTGTCCCGATATCTCGTATTACTTACACGGCTCCTAAAGTTTTGTTTCACAGCATTATTTATACCCAGAATCCGATCGGATGGAACTAGACGTGTGAGAAAATTTCAGTCTGTAGTCATACCATCCGAACTCCAGAATAAGGTCCCTTTGATTTTTCGTGTGGGATTCTTATGAAAGATTGTATGTATCAGATCATCACAGCAACTAGTCACTCGATAGCTCCTCAGATGCTTGCAAACGCAGGGCAGGAAGTCAAGCATCGCTTGAACATACTACGCGCAACCAAAGGATCTCACATCGATATTTATTAACTTTTGTAGTTCTATATTAAGTTAGTAAAGATATTTTATTTATATATGTGATATTTTAATTTTTTAACTTTCTTAAATAATCTTTTAACGACACCTCATTTTAATTACTTCTACTTTCATCGTAATAAGCGCACTACAACTTCCTTTTCGAGTCACGAGTCTTTACCGGGGAAATTCCCTTTTCTGGGTACTTAAACTTTGTGCGCATTCCTATCTGCCCTTTTTCACTCCAACATGTAAACGAATAACAACATCGCGCTGCTTGCGCGTTCCCTTTTCCAATCTGGTCATGGATACTCGTATAATATGATTATTTTAACTATTGAAAGTTAACCTACTATTGTCTACGACTGAATAAAAGAAGATTGACTCAACTAACGTCTTTTCCTCGACTCAGATATTCGACATTTCACCTTTAATCAAGATGTTACATATGTATTCCATTTTTATTTTGTATAATTTTGTAATGTGTCTAATAATTCTCAGAAACCCTGTATATTCGCTTGACACTGCCGTTTCTCGTGGCTAAGGTTGAACGTACATTCACTATTTCCATTCATATAAAATAAAAGAAGTTACCTAATCATTGGCAAGAGAGCGTAGGAGTGGGAAATAAAATCTGTTTTCCAAACAGATTTTTTCTAGTCTTGTAGTATAGAGATAAAAAATTCCTAAATAATTCGGGATTGTTTGCTCAGAACTGTATTAAATCCATGCAGTATGGGGGGGGGGGTTAAAGTCTCGGCAGTATGCTAAGGGTATGAATACTAAAATGAATAGGCTTCGTGTTAGACACAAATTTATTGAGACACTAATTATATTTACAAGAAAAATATTTACAGTTTACTAAAGAGTTTTAGAGGGAATCATTTTACGCTTTAATGACAGCAAGTGCTTATAGAGATTGGAACTAAAGATATTAGTATAAGAAAGTTAAGAGACGTTAGGCTTAAAAAAAGATTTTACGTTACATAACCACACCCGTCATCGGACTTGCTCCCAGGCTGTGAACAGGTATTTCTCCCACGGCTGCAAAGGAAGAAGTGAAAACCCCGTCTCCTGCAGGAATGCGCGTTACTAAGCGTTTCTGCAACTGTCCTTCAATGGCGTTTCGCCTGTTTCATGCTGCCCTCTGGGTGTAAAATTGTAAACCAATTTATAGGAGGAGATACAATAAAATATAAATTCTCCTCCACATCCATTTCGAACAAAAAAAGAATGTATTTGATCCTCAGCAAATTTAATGTAATCATAACGACTCTCTCAAAATTCCTCTATGATGTAACATCGGCTGAAGGATCAAAATCATAATCTGATTCTGCAAATTTGGATTAAAATAGTTCATCGAACTATAACATTTGAATTTTTTTTTAATTTTCTTAAACCCTATAATCCAGATTAACAAGTACTCAGATAAAGCGCTTTAATAGTTAATCTGAATTGGTGGATGAAATGACTAAAAATGATTTTCTGAATTTTTTTTGTATTTTTTGTATTTCAAAACATGATTTTTCTTCTTTTTTTCATCCCTGTTGCCTCTAGAAACATAGAAATGGTATCCCAATTAATCTATACGTCCTGATGGCTGAAGTGTTTGTGTGCGTTGCTTATAAATAGCAAAAAAAGCACATGGAGAGATAAAATAGAGAGCCACTACACTTCAAAATGGAGAACTAAGAAATTTAATTGTAAATTAAATTTCTTTTCGGAAGAAAAATCTTTTTAAATATATATTGACTTTCTTTTTTAAATTAACATTTGCATATTACTTTATGTACATTTTGAGTTTATTTTTTATTTTGTTGTGTTTACCCACACGAGTAGTTCGTATTTGATGCTACTGTATTTCACATTGTGTGAATTTATGTCTATTTTAATGTATTACATATATTATTATTTTCAGGATTGTATTTTTATTCTGTATTTGTTTTGAATTTCTGCATGTACATACAATGCATCACTTTTTCTTTGTATTCTTCTCCGCCGACCGTTAAAATGCTCCGCATCCGATGGTTGAGTGGGTAATAAATAAATAAATTTGCAAATTAAAAGATTTTACTAAAATAGTATTTGTTTCCTACTGAAAGATTTGTGAAGCAAATGGAACTTGTAATAGCAGATAAACTTTAATAATACATATTGTTCTTCAACATTTATTGTTGTATAAATATTCGCAAATCTTCCTGCACTTGAACGTCACTAATGCAGCAAAGCCCTCAGATATCCTCCTCAAGATGAAGGATACTAAAAATACACTAATTAAGTTGAAGTCCCCTGCCCAGGTGCGAGGGAACGTCGGCTTGAATAAGTTACGCCCGTGCCCATAAAGTTAAGGTCTGTTGGGCAACAGCAGCTGGTGAAAGAAGAAAAAATTCGGTCTTGGGATCAA
>BGPR01000848.1:226312-240515 GCA_013235015.1 Araneus ventricosus
GTGTGTCTCCGTCGACAAAAATACAGCGGAAGTTTCCCGTTAACGGTCCATAGAAAGTGGTACTTTTTTGAGCTTCCCACGAAGTCGGAGCAATTGCGTTTGACGAATGGGCTACGTTCCATGCTGTCGGAAAGATTGTTAGTGATAATCAGAGAGTTCTTGTGTACCTCTCCCTCCCAGTGTAACTGTAACCACAGTCCATTTAGTGTCTTCTCCGCATTCTCCGAGTTTTTGAATCCCTTCCAGGCACTTCCTCTTACTCTTCTTATTTTTAATGTCTTTCGTTCGCTAGCTCGCTTTTGACTCAGTTACGGTTGCGAGAAGTAGTGGCTTCTGTTGTCTCAGAACTAATTCGTTTTGCACATCACACTGGTGGCCTTGTCAATAGCAAACAATAAGTAACCAAATTTAAGGGCTTCTTAAATTTGTTCTACTCGCGACTCACAGAGGTTTTGCTAATCTATATCACAAAATTGAACAATAAATATGCACATTAAACATTAATTAATGATAATTAAAAGGTAATTTAATAAAAATCAGTCATTTGACAAATTTTAATGCTGTCCTTTTAGTCAATATTATTTCCTTTCTATTATTGATTACAAAATGCTCTTTAAAAAGATGATGCTTCGACCGATCATAGCAACTTTTAGTAGAACCAGACTTGATACAATTGGAATCGTGAAAACTTTCACTGGGCCTTCTTTCCGATTACCGGATATTTCTCTAAAGCAACATGTAAGAAAATCAGATTGACATCTTTACAATATGATGGAAGGGAAATTTAATTTGCTTAATTTATCGTTAATTAATGGGTTTAATTTTCCATTTTCAGGGTTGAGAGAAAATTTCTTTTGAACAAATTGCAATTCTAAATAAATAAAAAAAAAAAAAAAGATTTTTTTTTTTTACCTCATTTGATATGGATTGCGGGTGAAAAAAGTTTAAGAATCCCAACCATGAATTATTCTGTATTTTTTTCTTATATTTGTTCCTTGTTTGAATAATGTATCTTTTAGAGCAGGATTTCGTCAACTATGGATTCCCATTCAACAGAAATTTCTAACATTATCTGATACTTTTCGCTTTGGTATTTATCTGATATTTTATTACTTGCAATGAAAAATAATTAATAAAGTGATCTAATAACTATCGCATAACTACATTTAAGCAAATTCTTTTGGCTGACCTTTAATTACTCATTCTTTTGCCTATTTTACATTTCATCACATACTTGAAAACGAAAAATTTGTTTTAGTGGAAAGGGGTTTGTAGGAAGAAATAAGTTTAAAAAATACGCTATAGAATAATTGTTTCAAAAATTTTAATAATTATTTTCACCCAAACTTTAAAAAAAAATAATGATTTTTCTCCGGAACGGTTGTTTTTGCTATCTTTTTGTTTAAACGAATTCTTCTATTTTGAATATATTTTATATATGCTTTGCTTCTATTCTTTGCTAATATTGCTACTGAAAAATTGCTACTCAGAAGCATGAAAATTCTAATTAATTTTTCAGTAGAACAGTAAGTCTCAAGTATAAATTTAAGCAGCGAATTTAAAAAAATAATAATTCGAATTTATTAATTCGATTAATTATTAAAAAATAATAATTTGGAATAATAATTTTTCCGTATTAAGAAGTTGATATATTCGGAAGAACTGCATAGTGATTGACAAGAAATTCGAGTTGTTGAAATATTTTTGAAAAGTAATCTTTTTTTTTTAAAAAAAATGAAATCGTTGAGCATTGACTAAAATCTTTTGCTGGAAATTAGTGTCTGACAGAAGATATATCTAACTATCTTTTAGCTTATTTGATCGAAATATTCACGAAAATTACAATGGAATTTTTTTTTTCATTTTTAAACAAAAAGCAAGAATCAATCGAACATAATTTGAAGATGTGACTAAATATGACCATAGTTAATGTTGTTGCGAGTTAAATATATGGATATTTAGTTCCAATTCTACAGTGATTTCCTCTCCAAATTGTGAATTACAGAACTATTCAGTTTTGATGCAAAATTAAAATTCAATGCTTAAAAGTGTTGACGCTGAATTTAGTTGCATTTAGAGTATTAAATTCTAGACTATAACCCACAAACACTTGCACTTCGGTTGCAGAGGCCAAGTATTCCCTTCATTTTAGAAAAATTACTCTTCATTAAATTTCCATAAGTGCTTTAGTTGGAAAAAGAATGATATTATAAAAATGTGAAATCAATCTTTAAATAGTAGTTGATGGAATGGAGGGACACTTGAAGATGTTTGGCATTCCTTCAAAATTTAATTTAAATCATCGCGCTTTCGTGACGGTAATTATGTCTAAACTAAACTAAAATTAAAAATCTGCTCATTCAGCTATTCCATTTTTTAAAAGTTTAATATTATTATAAATATCCTGACACAAGTTCAAATAGAAGCAACACGAGTATCGCGAAAAAAGCTGCACGAGCGAAAATTCTCTCCTGTTTTAATTTATCCACCAAAAGCGATGTTAAAATTTGGAGATCCCGACTTTAAATCAGCTCCTCTCTTCATCACATATTATCCACCTCTTAAAGCTTGCGTCGTTTAATTATTTGTTTACTGAAGTAAGTATTTTTTATTATTATTTCCGTCACCTGCTCCCTTTTAAATGCTGGAAGGACGCTCTGGGAAAAAAACTCACCTCTCATACTTTTAATTAGGTGTCTAGAGGAGTATTTAACTCTCTCATAGGCATTCTGGCCACGGTTATTAAGACTTTTAATGAAAGCTCTGTTTATACAAGCTCAATTAGTGACAGACTTTGTATAAAACTTCGCCATCGCCATGGAAACGGGCTTCATCCCTGCGAGGGTTACTGAAAAGTACGATTGGCGTTGTTTCGCGAAATATCGCCAACTCTTAAAATAGAAAATGCGATGTAAGCACTTAACTGAAGATCTGTCCGTATTATATTTTGATTAAGATGAAGCAGATTTTGAAAGAAATGGAGTTCGGGGTTGAACTGACGTTCACCTTCAAGATGACAGATAATAATCGCGGCATGTTTTTATCGGTTAATCGTAAATTAACTTGAAATGGTAAGCTTATTTCAAGTTGTAGTTCCCCATATTTTTTTTTTATCTTCTTGTATACTTCGTATATAAAGAGAAAGTATACTAAATGTCAAAAATTCGAGTTCGAGATATTGATGAATCTCCACGTTTTAAATGTCCCTGAATATATATATATAAACAAAAGAAAACATTAAAACCATTTCTAAATGTCTGTGAATATAATAACCCCAAACCTTTTTCGTAAGAGTTTGTTCAGGGTCTACACATTTCTGTGCCCTACATATTTTCTGTGCCCTAGGCCAAACTATATTCTACAACACTCTTCAAAAAAGTTAATATATAATTTTCATTTTAATATACAATAGTTTATTTTTGAAACACAATCTTTATAATCTATTATTAACTAGAACCACGTTAAATTTTTAATTCACAATTACGCAACTTATGAAATAACATAACATTAACATCTACAAACATACTCCATGGAATTTCTTGAAATCGTCTAAAATACCTAACGGAACATCTTAGTTCCGGCTTTTGTCCGTGAATAGGCTTGAAGAATCGTTGAGGTGGATAGATTTTATTAAATCAATTTCGTTGCAAGATAAAATAAGGTCCAGAGAAAGCAAAAACTGTATCCCTCAACACATTTAATTTAACGAATGTAAATTTAAAAAACATGTTTTTTATGGCCTTTTCAAAATAATACTGAAACATTTGTAAATATTTGGCTATTATTTCTTCTGTATATGCGCCCCCTTACAGGCTGAACAATAGGTCATGGCCTAGGTTGGCCCTATGGGAAATTTGGCACTGAGTGTGTTACATTTCATATTGACACTTTTAAGTTCTCGTACTGTATTCAGCCAAGACTACCATTTTCAGCCAAAAAATCAACAGAGTTGTCCAATAAGGCGTTGTTTTCATATTTGCCCTGAATTTGAGCCTTGTTGCGGTTTAAGAGTTACAAAGGAAAAATATATTCAGAAAAAAAGTGATTAGTTCTAAAAAAATCATAACTTTTAAAACCAATATGGAAGTTTGGAACCCAATTGTCAAAAGGTTTAAACCGTTTTTCTTTATGCTAACATGGTATCCAACTTACTAATCAATAAACGGAATGATTCAAGACGCCGGGAAGCAAAGTGGTGTTCTGTCCTTATGAGAAGATAATAGGGTTGGATGATACTGTATCAACTTGATACTTTGTATCAGGTACGCAAAAGTATCAGATACACCTAAATGATATAGACCAAAAGTATCAGGCACTCGGTATCAGTTCTCGGATTCGAATGATAACGATAAGTAAGTAAGTTTTCGGTCGGCTGATATGAAATAGCATATGATACAAAGCAGATTGATACAAACAGTTAACAGGAGATAAAGAAACAGTTAAGTCTATTGGATACAAAAGTATCAGGTACAAGCGCGTATCAGTATCAACTTGTGCCTGATACAGCAAAACCTGGTATCAACCCAACTCTAGAAGATAATATAATCGCACATGAAACAAATTTCCACGTGTTGTATGCATATATGTTAGATTTAATGAAACATAGGGAATTCACACTGAGACAAGAAGTGGGCAGCAAACTTTTCACATTGATAGAATGAGGCTTTAGAGACCTAAATTTGACAGGTCTAACCTTAACTACCAATATGGTTTGGTTGGTATTAACAAATTTTGTGGCTCACCCAACAGATTTGAACAAACTCATGGTACAAATTCATGGTAATACATAAAGTTACATTGTAAGACTTACAAAAAGTTTCAAACCTCACCCAGCACTGAAAAAAAACTATTCTAAATAGTAGAAACAGAGAAATTAAAATATTAATATTAGTGTAAAAACAATACATATTAGAACCGCAAGTCCAGAATATTAGCTTCAAAACCTATGAACTTCTTTATTTTTCTTCGTACTAATAATAACATTGAAGAGAATGTAATCACATAGACTCTTCAGAATACAGTGTGTATGTGATAATATTTCTTTATAAGTAAGTTGAAAAACTGCATTTCTTTAAGGTTGCGAATTTTGAGAGAGTTATCAAACCATATCATTACCATAGAAACCTGTCAATCAGGAGTTTATTACAGAGCTTTTTAAAATGTGGATCGTGACTCCAAATGGGGTCGGTTAGAAATCCATTAGGATCAAGAAAATCCTCACAGGGATTTTTTCTTTCATATCCGTTAACTGTTATGAGCAATAATGGGTGGGTAAACCATCTTGGTTAGCAGATTTCACTAAAATTTGCAATGCAACTGTTTTTAATTGGATTTTGTTTAACTAATATCTTCTACTTTCTTATTTGTTTTCCCGTGGAGGGGGGAAGCGAGTGCTAAAATTTCAAGTATCCCTGGCACAAAATGAAGTCTAACATTTGTTCGTCTATATAAAAAATTGTAGATGGTTTAATAATTGTCTGTGCTACTTGCGTCAAGCAAAAGTTAAAAATAAAATCTAATACGGTAGAGTCTCGATTAACCGAATACCGATCAACCGAAAAGACGGTTAAACGAAAGCAGGTGAATGTGGAGTTTACGGTACCCACTTGTTTCTCGCCAATTTTTCTTGGCGCAATTTCATGTGCAGTCGCCAAATACTGTTTTGGAGGTGCAGTGCGCTTTTTATTGCTCTCTTGCGCATGCGTCACCTGAAAAGGAGAGATTGAGCACGCAATGCTTGCGGCATTTCAAGTGTGTACCGGGCAAATTTTAAAAACTTAAAAAAAACACACATCAGCGGCTTCGCTTTCAGTACAGAGGAATACTCGTAGCTTCGCTTATTCATTGAGAACCGAAACACATAGAATAAAATACGCAGTACTGTACCGATATTCAAACCGAAGTTTTATTCAAATGAATCGACCAATCACATTGAAGACATGAACAAAATAGTCCAATCGAAACGAGGCGCAATATAGCGTTACGTGCAAAACACCGATGATTAATTTCCGCGCATGTCACTTCGTTCTTGGCGGCAAAGAGTTGGCGATCCTAAGAGGAACAAAGTAAGTAGGTACCGTAAACTCCACATTAACACGAAACCATTCTATTCGGCCAATTCCTTCTTTCCCTAAACTACAGGGCTACTTAGGCTTTAACGCACTACTACTTAATGTAAGTTACCTATATATTTGTAAGATGTGTGATACAAAATATAAACAGTTTTGTGCTTAATGTCACTGTTTTTTTGTTTTATATTTCCCCTGTTTTTTTTTTCTTCCCTAAACGATCGATTATGCAAAAAACCAGTTATCCGAACATCCCAGTCCCCAATAGTTTCGGATAATCTATGCTCTACTGTATTTGAACTTTTCCAGTAAGCACACTGCAGAGTTCAGTGGCGTAAATATAGAGCTGCAGGGCATTCAAAATGCCCAATCCCAGGTGTTACAGTTACATAGATACTGACACTGTCTTACCCTCAAAGACTGAAAATGGACCCCACCCTTAAGATTTGCTCCTATACTGTCTACTCATGCCACCGACAGAGCTATTAGTTAACTAAAAATTACGAATGGTACGAAATTTGCCTCTAGCCAAACATGTCACCAGACACCATTTACGAATTATTTTTAACGTTGGATGCCAATCAAATAAACCATTAATGTGGTTCCCACTTTCAATTTTGAACTGACACGATCTCAGGAAAGTCTTCCACAGTCGGTCTTTGTTAGCGGTCCTCCTGGGCGGAACAGAGGAAGCTGCAAGACTAATCATTTCGTGCAAGACAAAGTTCCCTCAGTTCTCGCATCACACCACGTGTGATGGAAAAGGGTGTCGTGGCATTCGAAAAAGAGAGCGGGGAACTCCGGTTTGGGGGTGCTGACAGCGGCATGTCATGCGTTATGCGATCAGGTTTCGAGATTTCTGCTTGCAGGTGTTCATGCATGACGCAGTGTTCCAGCCAGGGAAGTTGGGCAGGCAGCTGTGAAAACGGCTGGCTGTTGCTGTTAAAAAGGAATTCGCCGCCCCTGTTTTAATTTATGGAAGTCTCCTCATGCCCAAATGATTGGTCATCAGGTGTACGGTACTTGAAAAGTATCATGTGATTCTTAATGATTGCGGGGTAAACAAGACAGTTATAGTCATTACATCTAATATATATTTATTGAAAGAGAAATAAAAAATGACCAAGTTAAAATGCACTGTAATTGTATTTAAACGATTGATTCTAATTTAAAATGAATAAATATTTTTGAAAAAAAAAACATTCTCTGAAGACGTTTTACAAAAAAAACCGCACTCATAAAAGCATGCTTTTTTTTTTTTAAATTTTTAACTTATTATTATTTTAATTTTCATCTTCAACATATTTCACAATAAATTCATTTTTATATTTAGCTTGGAATCTTATCATCAATTTTCTCCAATCACTACCAGATGGCGCCATTTGTATTAAGTCATAACTAAAATAAATTAAACGATTAATTGATAATTAAGTTCTAAAGACACAAAAACAGTGTATTATTATCGGAAATTCATAACTGTACAAAATTTCATGACTTTAGCACGTAAGTAACAATCGATTAAAAAATTCCATCCTAAACATTAAACAAGTCGATGAAAGTGGATAAGAAAACAAGTAATACAAAAAAAAAAAAATAAGTCAATTCCTACTTAGGTGATTCGAGATATAATGAAAAATGTACTGCGCATGCGTAAAGATATGACTAAAATATGGGGGTGCTTCGATGATCCCATGGGCCATCCATATACCCAAGAACCATGTCTGTAATGTTGATAGTTTTCGAGATATAATGAAAAACGTACTGCGCATGCGTCATGCAAAATATGAATTGACAGACAGACACACAAGAAAGCGAATTAATATTGCATTGCCATCTAGTTCTGAGCTATGTTTAAAGTCTCCAGCTCATCGGGAAGTTAGTTTAAAATCGATTGCAAAATTTGAACAAGATATATAAATAAATATATATAGGGAGAGTGTGAACTAATAGTAGGAATTGAAAAAGAGATCAAATTCGGATGTTTACATATTCTTTTATTGCAATATACAACGTGTGTGGTATTACATTTATTCACATCATAAATTAATACAGCACAAGACCCTGTTTAATTCCGGTGAGTCATTAAAAACAAATATTTACAAAGCGCTTTTATGATAACATATTTTTTTCTGACATTTATACATTGAACAGAAACTGAAAAACAAAAGGTCGTGGTGCATTCTATCGCAAATGGTATAAGACAAGCCAACCGAAACTCTAGTGCCAATCTGTGCTACAAAATTCTTCACATGATTCTATACAAAGAAATGTGAACTATTTTCTAAGAAATTCACCAGAAAATTCAGTTCAACATTTGGATGTCAATTTGGTAATTAAAAACATAAAAATTCAGTTACCATTTAAAAACAACGCTTACAAAAAATATTAAGATTTATAAATAATATAACATTTTAAAACTAATTAAAAGATAGATAAGAAATCATAAAACAAAATTTACTTATTCCTAATTTTCTATCATCTTCTCTCCTTAAATATTTTTCAATTAAATGCCCTAATTTAAAAAAATTAATTTACTGTAAGTTTAAAGATGAAATTTTATGATTCTTTTTACGAAAAATTTAAATGAAATTAGAAGAGTGATAAGAAGTAAAAGGTTGACAGAAGATGAGATAAGGAGTATTGGAGAGAATATCATATTTATAAAATTTTTAAAAGTCGTGTCGATTCTGTATTGAATGCAAGGTTGAATATCAAACAATCATGCCACATTATTTTTCATTTCAGTAATGATTCATTAGATAGTCAGAAACATTTATGAAATAAGTAACACGTGATTTACAAGTTATTTGTTTGATTGACTGATGAATTTAATAAAAGATATATGGAATTTTCCAAGCTATAAAATTTGTTACCATTCTTTCATTTCATAAAATGATACCTAAATTTCATAGCAGTAATTATTTTTGATAAAATATATTTAAGAATGCAAATAACACTTTTTATGTGTTTGGCACATTTCTCAGTCTTCTTTCCCACTTTTCACGAAGAAAATTTCTGAAGATAGCATTCACAGCTTTCTTCTTTCCTCAACCCAAATTTTTGACATGATGTTGGATGAGACCATGATTTCCTTCAAATTGGCACAGATCTGAAAAGAAAAAAATGAATATCATTTAATATACTTCTATATTGAAATAGCTCCAGCATACATAAAATGAAATTAGAAATAAAGGAATAAAATAAATAAATAAATAACACTATGAGCAGAAAGGTGAATAAAAAAGTACCATGCATTTTCAGTACAGCCGCAACAACTGACACTATGGTGTTTGTAGCGTAGTCACCTGCACACTTGATATGACAGACAATCTGATTTGAAACATTTCATTAAAATTTTGCAAATAAGCACATTTAATAGTGTTTACAGTTAAGTACTTTCCTGTGTGTTGTGTTGTATATTTGTGTACGTTAATTGGATAGTCAATCAAAAAGTGCCCAACTAGCTCTTTAGAACACTAGCGTAGGGCTGTGCTTACTGCGACAGACACCTGCAATACTGAAAAGACAGTGTGCCAAGTGATATTACTCCATCAACTTCAGGAATTGTAATTGTGGAGATTTTGTGATCATGTGTATGTTGAAATCTGCGATTACAAAATCTCATTCTCCAGATGAATCTGAGGAATTACCGAACAACTCCAGGTGGTAACACACTGATGTCATTTGGTACGATGAGGATATAAGTCACTATAAGTCTCTTCTATATAAGTCTATAATAAGTCTCTGTTTGCACAATCCTGTGCTGTGCGTAGATGACGTTCGACAGAGCTAATCCCACAACTTTTTGATTCACCTATCTACACACCGAGTAGGTATAATTATAGATCTCCTATTCTGTGTAGATCTTTATATACTATTTTGAAGATATTAGTTTTAGAAAAGTCTATCATACTGTCTTGTCGGGATCCACTGTTTTAAAAGTTCGGTGTTAGAAATACACTGACAATATTATCGTTACCTAAAAATTCATGCATCCTGCCCATTTGAGTTCAATACCTTCAATTTAAGAAACTGATTTATTACAGGACCTTTCCAATCGTGACGTCATTTTCGCTGCAAACATATTCCAGCTTCTTCTATGAAATGATAACCTTTTCGCGATACAAAATGTACCTATAAATCGAAAAATGTAGCATTCATAATTGATAAACAGAGAAAAATCGTTGGATGTGTTAATTTGTAAAAATTTAATAAACGTTTCAAATCAAGATAGACCTTTGCATTGATTTCACCTGATAAAACTTAAGAAACTGGTAGAAGCACAAGCTGTCAATGTTTTCTTTACCCTAAAATTTCCACGACCCACCATACGGATCAGGACCCATGGTTTAATCCGCGAGGTCGAGCAAGGGGTGTCCGACACCCCACGCGACGTAAAATATGAAAAATGCTGATTTTCCTTTAGTTGAAATGAGTCAAATGCATGGTATCTGCCTTTAAGATTGCATTCAACAGACGGAACGTGTTTCAAGAAAAATTATTTTATTTTTTTATTGGAATTCACCATAATGGATGTTGAGCGCCTCGCTTTAAGTTTCTTTTTTTTCAATTGAGTGATAGTATTAGGGACAGGGAAATAATATTGTCTCGCTATTTAAGTTTTAGTGTGGAAACAAGTGGATTTAAGAACTTTCTATATTTCTAAAATGGGGATTTTTGCGATTACAAGACTTTTAAACTGGATAATACTGTAAGTGAAAATATCAAGAAACTAATGCAAAATTTATATTATTCTAGACGTAATGTAACTGTAGTTAGCTGGTATATGTCTTTAACAAAAGCTATTAGAGGAAAAGCTTAAAATTGTAGAAACTATTTTGGAAAATAAGAGTGTATTACGCCCTAAATCTATTGGATCTAAAGATAAGGCACATCAGAATTCTTATTTGGATTTCTAAAAAACAAAAACGAAATGGTTTCCATGTGTACCTAAGAAAATAAGAAACAGTATTTTTCAATCCACATTGCATAACGATTAATATACTGATTATTCTTTACTATAAAAAATGTTGAAAACGTGTATGTAAGAAATATACTTTTCTTATGTGCTCGTAATGAGCTGAATAATATAATGTATTATTTATTAAATCTTTCGTCTAAAAATTTGTTCTTGTATAACTACAACTGTTTGTATCAATCATTTGGAACAGATATAGCATAAAAATGTTAGTAAATTTGCTTAAATAGTGAAATAATAAATTGAGGTGTCGCACAACCCCCTTGGACGTCCTCGCGTTATTCTTTGTAGCGCGCGTCCTCCCGGGTTAAGAAGCCCTCATCTAAACTAAAAAACAACCAGTTTTCCAGATTGAAAAAGTATTCCGGATTTGAATTATATGCTCTGGATTATCCCGAATTTAACTTCTAAGTAAATAACTCGAATTATATAAAAAAGTGTCGATACATTTAATTAAAAAATTAGTTTAAAAGTTAATTTTAAATAAGAAGTAATATAAAAGTGAATATCCCCCTTTTTTTGCTATATGAATAATGATCAGAGCCCCTGAAACTTTAACTTATAAATAAATCGTTCCATTTTATAAAATAATTAACAAAGTTAATTTTTAAAGAATTTCTTAAAGAGCTTAAACTAAAGATCTTCCCAACTGTTATTTATTATAAAGTAGAATACGGTCATCTAAATATGATCATAGTGGATGAATCAGAGTGAATGAAAAATAAAAAAATAAATTATTTACGCTTATTTTATCTCTCCCGCTTTTTAAATATATATATATTTTTAATTATTTCATTTTTCCTGATTTCTTAAAATTTGCCATTTTATTTATTTATTTTGTCAAGTTTAGCTATTTATAATCTCCTGGATTGCACACCAAGGGTTCTGGAGAGCTCCGGATTGAATTTCAGAAAATCTGATCATTTAATCTAAACTCATCTTAAATGAATCCTCAATTCACAAGAAAAAGATAATTGCTAAAACCTTAGCTGCATTACAAAATTCTGTCTTTCAAGTGTCTTCTAGTTAAGACATAGATGTAAGAGGGCGAAACCTATTTTATCTCCATCCATTCGTTCTAAAAATGTTATCCAGAGAAAGAGGAGACCGCAGAAAACGGGAGTAAGAGGAGGGAGGCCCTTCTTCGTATCACGTGGCCCTCCCCCCCATTTCTCATTTTCACACAGGCCTGTCACCACAGGTGGCCCCACAGAACGAGGGGAAAGAACATCGTGCCAATGTCTGCTGATGGCGAGAATTGCTCCGCTAGCCAGCTCTGTATTTGCAATTAGAAGTGAAAGAAGACATCGTAGAATGTCAAAACGGTGGAACAGTGTCTTGAAAAATCGACTCTTCATTTTTTTATTGGATTCTCTGAAGAAAATGGGAAATAATTATGTAAAAAAGTGTGATATTTAAAAATTCAAGGAGAAATCATTTCGATAAATAATAAACACAAAACGTATTTTCTATTCACGTTCATTTGAATTATACAATGATTATGTATAAAGTTATTGCCTTTATTTTAGATTTGGGTAGAGAATCATGTTTCATAGTAGGTAGGTCAATAGAAAGAAAATCATGTTTCAGAAAGGTAGTGAATTTTCTTTACACATATTAGTAGCGACTCAATTAAAGAAACAAGCAGATTCATAGTGTTAAAACCTAGGTAAATCGCTAATCCACTTTTAACGTTAGTATTTGAAAGATTTTACAAATGAAAGGTATTGTTATGTATTTTCAGATTAAAAGAAACCATGCAGAATATATAAATGAGAAACCATGAATCCGCAGATTAACATTATCATGTATTGAAATTGGGAGATTTTTTTTTAATGAAAACTTATAACACACATATATGAATTCACTAAATTCAACCGCGATAAGCAATCTATTATCCAAGTACCATTATTTTTAGAAAGAGAGTACAGTTATCTTTTAAAATGCATTGTATCGATTCCGATTTTTTTTTAAATAATTTTTTTATGTATCGCATTGGCAATTTATTTCAATTGTCATACTCTATCAAAGTATGAAAATTTAAATATGGGTGTTGACTGTACAGCTATACAGCGGATCGTTCGAATTTAAACGATTTGTTGCTCTAAATTTATTAATTATAACTAAGCCTGTCTTTAAAATATATCAAATTACCAAAAAATGAAAAGGAAATTTTCGAAATTATCTTATGAGCATTCTAAAAACTGGAAAATAGGATGCATTGTCTCGTATGATTAATTTGATAATTTCCTATTTTCACCTGCAAAAATACAAATAGTTGTCACGCGCCCTTATTAAATCACAATCTATGTAGCCTCCCCTCTGCCTTCCAAATAGAGAGAAGCTTCAAAGCTCACTCTGACATTTCTGATTCAGGCCACACTTGTTAAACCATTGAAAATGTGGAAAATTAATTCGTTTCCGCTGCCCAATCAAAGGCATAACAATTTCGATGATAAAAATATACAAAGTATGAAGATTATTACGATATCATCACAGATTACGATTATCGTCATAGATCAATAGTCTCTACTCAATTATTATCCGCTGCCACCACAGCTTCATCAGCATGAATCAAAACGCTATAATCATAAACCCTACCTCATTGTAAACATAAGAGTTTTACAGTACAAATAACATTTACTTTAAAAAAAAATCATGCATATTTGTGAGTGTAATTTTGTTTTTTAATCAGTTAGATAAACTAAACCATAACAATTCGAATTTTTCTTGAAAATTTAGAATTTATTAATTTCTGAACATGAACATTTAAAGAATGCATGGCCAAGAAGAAAAAAACCGCATTCCGTTAAATTGCCCCTGTAATTTCACTTTCTTTACAGTATAGTAAAAGAACTGAGATTATAGCTTCCTAAACCAAAGAAAGACCTAGTAAATAATAGTTTCATCCAAGTTGAGTAAATATATGCGATTATTCGTAATACAAAACTAGAAAAATAGGAAGTCTATACCTGAGATTATTATAAACATGAAATCGGGTGATTTAGTAAAGAAAAATGTACAAAGTTATAAAACAGATAGTTGCCACAAGTAAGAATAATTAAAGTAAATTTTTTTACAGCATGTCCAATACATAATTGAATATTTCAATCAATCGAAAATTATACATAAGTGAAAATTTCCATTTCGATAACAT
>BGPR01000848.1:240525-251210 GCA_013235015.1 Araneus ventricosus
GCTTTAAGTGAAAAAGAACATGCCATATAAAAATCGATTGATTGATTTTATTCTAGGTCGTCATTAATAATTAAAGCAGACTGCACTTCCACATTTAAATTAAATACCTCATTGATTAATATGTATATATATATAAAACTCTCGAAAGTATTCGAAATGCGGAACAGGAAAGTGAAAGATAAAAAAAGTGAAGTAGCTCTAAAAAAAAGCCGATAGTGAGAAGCTCGAGCGCAGTCAACAGCTGACACCTCGTATAGTTTCCAAGCTATCGGCAAGAAAACCGGAGGCGATTTTATTTTTAAATTCTCGCTTCTCGTTGACAAAGAAAAGGTTTTACCCGTGGATTTCGGAGCAGACGATATCGGGCCGTCGAAGGTCTGTTCGCGAACACCTGACGCGAACAGTTGTTCCAGAAAATAATCCTCTGAGCTTCATTGTTTGTTGATAGGGATGCAGCATTCTGCCGTTTTTTAACGTAATCCAGTGCAGGCGTTAAACGTTTTTTTTTCTGTCGCTCATGTTTTTAGATGAATAATCCATTATTTAAAACGAATTATCCAGTATTGAAGCTCAAACGAAAAAAGATTATTGAAAGGAGCTATTGAAGTTAGTTTGACACAGTTTAAAACACAGAGAATTTAAGTGACTTAGGAATGGATTTTTGAAAGAACACCTAGAAAGGATGATGAATTAAAATTATCTCTTTGAACTAAAAGAAAGTATACTTGAAAGACATTTAGAAAAAAACATTAAAAATCAGAAGAACACATAATAAAAAGCAACGAAATTATCTTACAGTCAAAAGCATAATAACCTAAAATGTGAAAGATCAGATTAAATCTAAAAAGTTTGCTTCTAGTCATAACTTAATGCCTTTCCGTATGATTGATAGTCTATTGACACTGTTCGAATGCCCCTATATAATTATTGTTACAAAACATTTTTCAAAATGTCTTCTCTCATCTGTGTTTAATGCTATTTCTTTTTTAAATCGCTTTCCTGAAATATGAAACTCTTTGCTGGAAAAGAACTTTCACAAAATCAGAACGTCTTAATTTGATATGAACCCCTTTACCAGGATATCCCGAGCTTCGTGCATCGAATTATGGTATTTTTACACTTAGAATCTAAAATTAAATCATTCATAGACTTTATCATTCGATACAAAAATGACCAGTAATTCATTAAAATTTCAAATGTTCTTTGGGCGCTTAGTTGAATCAATACGACTACACATTCCCAAAACAGAAGGTGGTCATCCTATTAGTAGATGGTAGAGAACACCATACTGTTAACGGGTTAAAGAAAGAGCTACCGAAGTTGTTGAATAATATTCGCAACAATTTGACTATTTTTCGTCAAATGTGCTCCCACTTTGAAATTCTACTGGAATTTTCGCAAATGGAATGCAAATTATGAATTTTTTTTTTGTAAAAAAAAAATCTGGAACATACCTACTACCTATTTAGAAACCGATATAAAGATTCTACTTAAAACTTAGTCTGTTGAGAATTGCACGATGAACTCAGAGCTTGGAGATAAGTTCCTGCAATTAAACTTTTAATTTTTTTTTTTTTTTCCTCCTTACAAAACCGTACTTTTTCTTTTCTGACGATAACTCTCCTGTAAGGTGCTGCTTCCTTCGTATGTAATGGGAAGTTTAAAATTGTAACGGAGTAATGTTTAATTTCCGTTTTGATTTTATTTTCTGAAATCCCTGTAAACCTAGGAATCCCATACGGGAATTATGGACCATTATCATAAATATACATTTTATATATGTTGTTAAGAGAATATTTCTTTGCATTTCATCGTACGAATTAATCTACTATTTCAATAATATGTTTCCTAAAATAACCGTTTTAATCTAAAGTCTGTATTGTTTAGAGAAAAAAACTAATTTATACACCTAGGGATAAATTAGAACAAATATACAAAAAAAATCGACCTTCCGTTTACCATGACAGCAAAATATATTATATATATTATGCTAAGTAATTTAATGTAATTCTATAACATTATCTTATTTTTAAACTGATTATGCCATGAAGAAACTGTTAAAAATCAACAACTACTTCATCATAATCCGAAATAGGCAGATTTATATATTCAAATCAAAACAAAAATTTATATAAAGACAGTCTACAAAAGATCTACAAACGACTAGTCTTTTTTATTATTACTGTTTAGTTAAAAAACCATAAAAATTATGATTGATTACTTAGCTTGTAAAGATTTATCTGTATTTCAGGTGGGGAAAAATTGTTTTCATCGGAACAATGACAATTTAACTTGAAGCAAACACTTTTAAATATTATGCTGGAGGCGAATTTTAATCCAGCCCATTTACTGTCAGATGATTAATTTTTCTACCAGACATGATGGATGAGGACAAACTTATGTAGGTGTAAATCAAGATTTTAAAAATGTTGAACGACATAGACAGCAAATGAAGATTTGCTATCCTTTTTAAAGAGAAAAAAATAATGCATTTAGAGCTCTCACGCCAAAAAACACCAGAACACCGCGAAATGAAAAATATTTTTCCCCCATCATTGATAGTTCTTTTTTTCTTTCTTTCTTCCCTATATTAAACGAGGCTGATTTCCCCATTGCATGTTTTTATCGCTCGAATGTTTACAAGAAGAAATTTTGAAAACAAATTGACACTTTTTCTGCGAATTTTAAAAACAATAATAATTATTATTTTTGTCTTAATAACATGTTTAAGGAATGTTTCATAGAAAATTGCATGAATAAAATGTAATTTTTTCAGATTTAATGTTCTTTTATTTTACTGAAGTAACCAGACTTCCTGGATTACACGAACAACAGTTTTTGATTATTTGTTCCGGCTTGAAGAAATGTTCCTAACAGTCTTGGTTTTTTTTTTACTGATAAATAAAAATAATTCATACCAAAATAATAACTAGAAATAATTTTAAAAAGTCAGTCTCTGAAAAATTCTTTTCTACCAAACATTTCCTTGTGCAGAATATCGTCATCTTATTTTAGTGAATAAAATGTATTTCAGTGATATTATTGTTCTGAATATTATTAATTTCCGTTATGTTCTCGGTTGGGCTATCTTGAATGCTAATGGCAAAGTTGTCTTGTAGAATCTATAAAAATATCGCTTTATGCTGGTGGCTAGACAGAAATTCAAAAAGTAATGCCCGAGACAGACAGGTGATAATAGTGCAATAATATTAAGTGATCAAGAGTCACAGATTAATCGAAACAGTTTCGGTGTTTTATACGTTTATATTTAACTTGACATATTATTATTATTATTATTGTAAAGATTGAATTTTGTACACGTAAGTATTCTCGATGACAATACACTATTTTAATATTTTCAGAGCTTAAAGATTAGTTAATCGGTGAATTAATTAAATTTTGATTTCAAACAAGTGGAGCCACCTGGTTGTGAATTTCAGAAAAAATTGATTACAAGATTCCATAATATTTATAATTATGATTTATAAATTAAATAGAAAACCAGCGGGAGTGGTTTCCCCTAAACTTTCTCGTATACTTCCCCAAAAAGGTGCTCTTTCCCTCCCCTGCGTGGATAAAAAAATTCGAACCTATTGTAACCCGGAATCCAATGACTATCAGAAGGTTGTCCATTGTAGATTAAAGCGATTGTAAAATATTTTGGTAAAGAATCAAATTCAAAGAGATGCGTACCGAATAAAACGCATCTATCACACACTGCTAAGTTCCACTCTTGCCAGCTCAAGGACAAAGTGACGTAATCCTTCCACGTGCACAGAGATTGCTACCAGTACGCATGCGTATGGAGAATCGGATTGGAAAAATTAATTATGCAATTTGAAAGCCTTTTTTATGATCGATTAAAACGAAATTTGGGAACAGATCTATAATTAATGTTAACAACCGCCATACCAATTTTTATTTATCTAAGCCAAAGGGTTTAGGAGATATAATTCTTACAATTATGCGATTATACAGTCCGACAGACAGTCAACCCTTCGACGGATTTGGTCCAAAATTTGATACGGATCTACATTCACGATGATAAAACTATGTACCAAATTTTATCCATCTAGCTATTCCAGTTTTTGAGTTAGAGTGTTCACATGAACGCGGACGGACAGACAGACTTCCCGTTAACGGATTTTGTCCAAAATTTGATAGAAAACTACAAATTATGTGTAAAGATCACATACCAAATTTCATGTCTGTATCTCCAATAGTTTTCGAGTTATTGTGTTCACAGACACACACAATTCTGAAATTGTATTTTTCGGACTGGGAGAGGTCTAAAACGTGGAAATTCGTCAAAATCTCGGGTTCGAATTTTTTGACGATTACAGTACTTTTTCTTTGTATACTTCGTATACGAGAAAGTAAAAACGATCAAAATAAAAAGAAACCTTTTTTTGTACATTAATAAAAGTTTATTTTAAAAAATTGTCTCCATCTGTTGCTATTGGGGCTCCAGAGAGTTTCAAGTTCAAGTTAAAAAATCCTAGTCATTTTAGTTTTACAAAAGAAATTTCTAAATTAAGGGTTCCTTCCGGATATAAAAGACGGTAATTTCAGCTTAATTTTCAATATTTTCTCATTTATTTTAATAACAGTCAATATAATATTTCAGTTTACAACTCCTTTTTAAATCGTATCTCCCGAAAACTGAGGCAATTTGATTCTGTCACTTTAGTAACCAAATATTTTAGAAATCCCTTCTAATTCTTCAAATTTGATTTCTGATAATCCACCGTACTTCTCGACATGAACCCAGCCAATATTTTTACTTTCTTGTATACGAAGTACACAAAGAGAAGGTATTGTAATCGTCAAAAAATTCGAACTCGAGACTTTGACGAATCTCCACGTTTTAGACCTCCTGAGTCCGAAAAACACAATTTTGGAATTATGTCTGTCTGTGAGTCTGTGAACACGATAACTCGAAAACTGTTAGAGATACGGGGATGAAATTTAGTATGTGAGCTTGACACATAATTTGTAGGTTTCTAACAACTTTTGGACAAAATCCGTCCACGGGAAGTCTGTCTGTCTGTCTGTCCGCGGTCATGTGAACACTATAACTCAAAAACTTGAATAGCTAGATGAATAAAATTTGGTACACAGTTTTATCATCATCATGAATGTAGGTCCGTATAAAAGTTTGGGCCAAATCCGTCAAAGGGTTGACTGTCTGTCGGTCTGTATAATCGCATACTTGTAAAAATTATATCTCCTAAACCCTTTGGCTTAGATAAATAAAAATTGGTATGACGTTTGCTAATATTAATTATAGATCTGTGCTAAAATTTCGTTTCAATCCATTGAAAAAAAGATGTTCAAATTGCATATTTGGTTCAAAATGCACATTGCGACTGTGTGTTGGCAAGCGTTTCGCTTATATTACTCAAGTTAGTATAGTTGGCTCTTGACCTTGGCGATCCATGAAGTATTGTAGCTTCGGAAATTATGGCAACCCCCTGAACCCGAAACTTCGTTCTGACATTCTCCACATGGAAGGTTTGGTGAAATCTTGCATGATATTCGTAGTAAGATTTCGATCTCAAAAACTTTAAATAAAGTTGTGGTACCTCAGCGCGCGTAAAAATTGAGAACTTACGCATTTTTTTTAATTGTTATCATTTTCCTTTTACATATAATCATAAAAATGGGCGCAGGTCATTTTAAAATTATAATGACTCAGAGTTTAGGAAGCAAACGAGACAAATAATATACGGGACGTATGGCAACCCTAGTTAGAGGGAAAATGATATCTTTTTTGGGAAGTATACGAGAAACTTTAGGGAAGATCACTCCCGCTGGTTTGAGGTTACAAATGAAATAGCAATGACAAAGTTTCTCCTAGGAAACCATTTAAAATACGACGAGACAGCTGGTAAGAATCTGGATGGCCGAAAGAGCAAATGTGAGTATAAATTGGATAGGAGACTACTTTGAAGGTAGAGCAGTTTAAATTTCACTAACTTCAATAAAAATATTTTAAAAATTCAAGCCAAAAACGCTTAACTCCAGTAGTAGTTTAAGATAACAAACCTAGCTTGTAAGTAAGTTTGTTCCGCCTGAATGAAATTTTTCATCTTACTAGAATTAGAATCTGAAGCAGGCAACCCTTAATTTTGATTTTTGATAAATTTCATTTAATACAATCATCGTTCAGGTTCATTACGTCAGTGAATTTTCCGCTGGCTTAAATATCCAACAACTGATTCGTTCCTTTTAAGGATGTCTAATGATTAATAGTACACATATAAATTATTACACTAAAACTAACCAAATCTCATTACCCTACATGGTTAAAAATGTTCTACCTTTGGCAAAAAAAATCTATGAAGTGGAAAATCACTTTTAATCCATATAAATTCACTCTACGAGGCTGAATATGATTTATTTTGCTGTTAAACGTCGAGGGAAGGATTACATATCACTTGCTTATCCTGAGTTTGTATGCCAAGTATTCCATATACAATACAATAAATTTATTCGCAAACAATATAGATTATATATTTATCAGATTTAATTTCCAATCAATAAATAAAACTTTTTGTCCGATTTCTTAGTCAGATCAGAAATTACTCTACACGACCAAGATATTACAATATTATAAACCACACCAACAATGGATTTCACAAATGCAAGCCTAGACCACAGATACGAAATTTGGAAAACACGTCTAAAGCATTTATTGTAGTGTTTCAGGGACTTATATTAATATAAATTAAATATTTAATAAAATGGAAACTTACAGCAATACATAAATTAAAAATCAGTATATATTTATATTGCTGTCAGATTCTTTGAACTCAGCTTAAAAAACAATTCGTTTTGTACGCCAAATATTCTTTGAATATTTAAAAAAGTGGTAAAAAATACAGAATATATGTATTAATGTGATTTCCAAGCAATAAATAAAACTTCCTACTCCATTTCTTATCTTTAGCGAGAGGTATTCTAGAAGCACAAGGTACTACAATATTATAAATCATATTGACAAAAGAGTAGAGGAATTTTCAATGAGTAGCACGATGACGGACATAAATGAGCCAAGAGACCCTGCTCCTCATTACAAATATTTAGGTATATTGGTAAAAAAATATAGAATATATATATTAATGTATTTTCCAATCAATAAATAAAACGTTCTACTCCGTTTCTTAGCCTTCGCAAACAGCTACTCTACAAGCATAAGACACTGCAATATTATAAATCAGATTGACAATGGAGCTAACTCTCTTGGTCAGAAATGCAAGGCAGGATGGAGCATAGGAATTTTCAATTAATAGCACGATGATGGACATAAATTAGCCGAGAGGGGTCCACGTCCCCCTATCCTCCAGACGACACCCCTGCTCCTCATTACAAGACACGGGATGCTGCTTAACCCTTTGAACCCCGCGGGCTGGGAGCGAGAGGAAATGGTCCCGTGCCAGAGACGCGCTTTATTTTTAGCCCGCTTCGGGACAGATTTATGGGGCGAAATGAACGGCCCCATAAATTGCGTTTGTTGAGAGGAAGAGGAACACAGCGGGAAGAAAAAAGAAGATCAGATAGGGAATATTAACAGGAGGGTGAAAAATGAGGTTTGGGGTGCTTCTTGCGATCCTCTTTGGAACAGCAGCCGCACTGTTGCTTAACGTCGCTTTTTCTCAAAATTTATAGTCAAAAGCAGGTTAGACTCATTCTGGGAAGAATATGTCTGAAATTTTTTCCATTTCTAATATTCATTTCAGAAAATATTAATGTAATCTTGTCGTACCGTTAAAGGATGAAATCCCTAGTTAGATCATGAAATAACGGATTTAGTCAGTTAAGGAGTAAAATTCATTTGTATTCTTTGGTTTAACTAGTTGTTTCATAGAATAAAAAACGTGTAAAGTAACCGATATGATCATCCCACTTGTTAGTATTAGTTACTGTATTGCGATATACGAGGTGATTTTAATAAAAGTTCCGAATTCAAATGTCTGTAGAGTCAGAAAATAGAACACTGTTTCCAACTAACTATAAAGTATTTTGTAATAATAATGGTATTAACTTTAATGTTCGTTTAAGACATTGTATGTTGTAATTGTAGACATTGTATGTAAATGATTTTATTGTGTCTTTGCATAATTAACATTTTGTATGCTGTATAATTCAGTTAAATTTATTTTATTTCTTTGTTTCACACTTTAATTTTTATCAAAAGTTAATTTATAGAATTATTTCTTATTTCATAGAATAATTAGTTCAAGTTTGGAATTTTAATTGATTTGATCAGTTATTTTATGAAATAACTAGGTATTGTAGGAAATAACTGAATAATAAACTTCAACAGTAAAATTTCATTCAATGAAATCTGAAGGCAATATCGTCATCTTAAAACAGGCTTCTTGAAATAGTAAAGAATTGGATTTATTTTGGGAACAAAATTTCTGAATTTCCATTTCTTATATTCTTTCCAGTAAATATGAATGTAATCTAGTCATACTGAAAAATAGTTTCTTGAATTTTAAGAGAATATTTTTTAAAGACTCTATACTTTCCGAAAAAAGTTTATTTTTTAATGAGACTGATAAATCACATTACGTTCCTTCTGGAAAAGAATCTTATAGTATTTTTTCATTTAATATCTGCATTCAAATTTAACCACATTTTAATTAAAAATCTCAAAAGTTCTAAGTGCTAATGCAATTTGTCTTTAAATATATTTATTATATTCTTTAGGGGAATCCCTATATTAGTTCGCTTTTATAATATTTTTTTGTTTCAAGAAATAAATATCTTTCACAAATTTAACCTGGTTGATTCTTAAAATCATCCACTTTTTTGTGATTTTTTAAAATTATATTTATAGTTTACCTTTAAGATCCCAATACGTAATTACAATAAGGTGCAAACATTTTGAAATGTTAAAAGCGAGAAAATTTTTTAAAGTTCCACTATACTTTATTTTTTTTATTCATTCATAAAGAATCTAATCAAAAACTTTATTTTCTTTAAAATTTTATTATTCTTGCAGTTATTAAAGTAACATAAATCAAAATATAGTTTAATATTGAGGAATAATTTAAATAGAGAACAAGAAGTATTTTGCTGAAAATAGATCACCAAAAAATGGTTGAATTATAAATTTTCTTTCTATGCAAATATTTTTAATAAACAAATCGTTACTCGACAGGAAAAGGTTCAACCCATCACATGGCCTCATATTCAATTTCTAGTGAACAGTTTTCTTCTTTTTTTTCTAAGTGGTCCTAAATTCACAAATTCATTATATAAATAGTGTTGTAGATTATTTTACAGTAATATTAGTAATATTTTATTTTTACACACCGTTTCACAACTCGGAAATGATATTTGAGTGCTCGTATCTACATTCATTATACGCCCATATCTTCTCACCTACCTAATTTCAGTAGTGTGTATGGATTCCGAAATTTCTACCCATTCAAAGAAGGAAAAAAAAACCGCTGCAATAAATACCCATGACCATATACCATATATTTTATTCGTTTTTACCAGTTTTCAAACAAATATGCTCTCTCGTTTGAGAAGCCTTCATGATGAAGATTTACAAAATGGCACAATTTTCTCAATCTCTTAAAAAGACGAGAGTTTCTTCATGTTTCTGGAACTCTTGGCTCTTTTTCAGCTTCTAAGTCTTCACATTTTTCGTAGAAAGTAGTACAACTGTAACATTTGTATCCGTGTATATAAACCGCACAAAGAAATACACTTTCTTCTCACACAAGTTTTAAATAAAATTCATCCTGAAAAACATTTACAAACGCAGTCTTCCGTAGAATAAAACAGACCTTTGTTTGTTACTGAGTAAAAGATATTTCAATCCTGGAAATAATATTTGCATAGAAAATCACCTTGCTTTTGTTTTAATTAACTGTTATTAGAACATTCTTCCTGGAATTTAAAAGAATAAAGAATGAATAAAAGCTTTTGAAAAGTAGTAACTAGGAAAATGATAAATTTACTTCAGAAATGAATATGTTTGATTCCATTTTAGGGAGGAAAATCAATTGAACAGTCCTGGAAATTCATAACAAACACATAAACGTCATCATGTCATGCAATTCAGTCAACCGTTTCAATTTAATTTTAGCAAGACAGATTTGTGTAAATGATTAATTACTTGTTTGCAGTTTCATAAGACATTCAATTTCAATCTTGTGATACTTTCTACATCAGGATATTGTGAAAATAGTTAACGTGATTCGTCGAAAATCTCTTGCAGAGTCTTCTAAGAAAAGGTTCTTCAAGAAGAAAAATTTTCACAAAAATTTACACAATATATATTGGTTTTTATTTACATTTGCAGACAATTCCATTCATAATAGCATTGTTTAGTTATAAACAAGGGCTATTTCTTACGATGGTAATATTAGTTTCTTGACATATGAATGAATGACCACACAAAAACTCCACCTCTTGACATGAAATGAAAAAAAATATCATTTGCAACTGCTGAGAAATTCAAGATATTTATTTTCAAATACAGGGAATTCAGTTTTAGAATGAAGAAGATAACTATTTTTAAGCCTATATAACAGTAGTTCCCAAAGTGCGATCCGCGGTGCCCTGGGGAGTCCCGGCTTTCTCTAAGGGGCACTTAGAAATATTGTATAACTTTCATAAGTACTAAAAAACTCAGAGAATTTGAATTCCATTTTCTACTT
>BGPR01000848.1:251570-265264 GCA_013235015.1 Araneus ventricosus
GCATGGAAAGATACTGTTTATCAGACCAATACATCTAAGTGCAAAGACGAGAAAAACTTATTCTTAATGCAAGATCACCAATACCAAAGAGATTCCCTGCCTTCATCAGGAAAACACAAATTCCCATTCCCTTCATGTTGTCACTTTTTCAAACAAATGCCTGATCACTCCAGTTTCTTCAGCCATAAATTCCCACGCGAAAATAAATCACGATGAAGAATCGATAGATTCCACATAAGCTGTGGATCATCGACATCCGAGGCCACGAAAATCAGTCCATAAACGACTGACTCCCATCCCTGGGTAGGTTCATTCGTATTGCTGTCGGAGCTCCAGTCAGGTGATGGGACATGATTTAGTGAGGGCAATTTTACACCAAGTAAGCAATTTCTTCGGTAGTGCTGGGGCAATACCTTTTTTTTAAAAGACGCAGTGGGGTGTCGGGAACGTTTGATGCATTACCCGGGGACCACCCACTGAAGCCCACAGTGAGGAAAAGCAGTTTTATTTGGATTATTTTTTCTCCCTCCGACAGTCTAACATGTGCTAAGTCATTCCGATGCCGTTTCATCTTGTCATAGACCATGCCTCATGTTGATATGACGGCACATAGAAGACAGAGAAGGCGCGGTGGATCCCAGATGGGATGCGCTCGCTGTGAATTGAATTCGGCAATTGTTTCTGTCTCCCTCTGCCAGGATGGCTTGGGAGCGAGAAGACTGGGTTCCTCTCCATCGGGAAAATGGGTTCTTCTTTGGTGATTTCTTCGTCTGAAAGTTGAGTTTGATCTTATCTGAACATAGCAGGAATCGTGCTCCCGTAATGGGAATAGAAATGGGCTTTGATAGCTATTGTCTATCATCTTAACTGCTGGTAATGGTTCTTCGTTTAATCACTGAGCTTCAAATCGGACGTTGTTTCAAGGATTTATTTGTATTTCAATTGCTATAAAGTTGGTTTCAAAGAATTCATAGCGACCCGTCTTCAAAGATTAGAGTCATAAACATGATTAAATTCACTATAGATAATGAAATGTTATTCCGTTTAGAATAATCATGCCAACTTCCTTTGAGCAACACTTCTAATTTATCTTGCATTACATACATAAAACATCCTTAATCCTTCTTTTCTCATAGTTAATACATTAGTTTTCTCCCTAATCTTTTCATTAGATAAATTACACAATGGTTCTCCATCTTTACTACTGTAATAAACAAGTCACATGTTGTACGTTTCATTCACATAGTATGTTATCATTTTAATTCCTTCAATGATATGGTACTCACAAGACACTGTGCGTTTTTCCTTTTATATTATTGTTGTCAATTATATATATAACATATAATTTATATATTTTTTATTCCTATTCATTTGTAAGAGAGTGTATTTTTTTCTTCTTTTTTTTATCTATAAAAAAACCGTACAAAACCTACATGAGCACTAGAGAGGATTAAAATGTTAAGTATGCAACATCTTGTTAATGCAGACACCTTTTATGAGACCTTCCAGAGTTTTGTGAGATCATTTTTGTTTATTTGTTTCAGAAAAGTGGAATATTTAAAAGCGCTCAACACATTTCGCTTTAGCATAATTAAAACTGTTTAGTTGAGGCAAAAAGAGGGAAAATGTCTGGTGCTTGCTGATCATCGTAGCAAGGTATGTCCAGTTAGTGTTCACCCTTTTTTTAAATTTTGATGTCTCCTATGAAAGAGATTTCTAATTGCGGAATCTAACTATTTTTAAAAGGGAACCAAAATCAAACTAAAGCATCACTTGCAAAAATATGGGTCATGACCGTAAATCGGATCACTTTGAAAATTTTGAGGATCGCAAGTGATCTGATAAGTCGTTTCTGTCCTTATTCTTCAATGTCAGTAATCAAAAACAACTTTCAAAATATTCTTGTTTAACAGATTTTATTAAAATTCAAAAAGCAATATATTAAACTATTTTTTCATTTATCCTTAAAATAATATTTGATTTGTGTTTTATTTCCTTGTTTGACTACTACATATTTTGAGTTGTGAAAGTTTTCCTGGTTCGAAAAGAAATAAAGATTGGAAAAAATAGATAAGAAACCTAGATTAAAAGGAATCCTTCATATGAAGAAACAAAGGTTGACTGCCAAATACAAGTGCAAAGTAAATTTTAAAAAAACGACATTGTGAAGAATATGGTTTATACAAAGCAGTTAAAATTTTAACAAAACGTTTTAAAATTGGTGATATTTATATGAAAATGAATTGTCACCAAATTTGGCTCTTGGGCTTCAGAAGAAAAGTTTTACCTCACAGATGTAAGTTGGGCTGAGCTTCAAATGTTTGTTCCATTTCCTTAGAACAGCGGTTCCCAACCTTTTTAGTTGCCCGGACAACCTGTTATATAAAAAATATTTTGCGGCCCACTAACTAAATATCAGGGTGTAATGGAGCTAGTACGCACCGGAATGTCGTTCCGGCACTTTTTTACAAGAAATAAATAACAAAAAATTGCAAAAACCTCCTTAAAACAGCGTTGCTCTTGTCACCCAGATTAGAGGATCCCGGCACTGCTTATTTTGCGACTACACCACTGCTAAATTTATAAGTAAAAATATACAAACACATGTAATATATATTATATGGATGTATATGTCAGCAATTAGTAAAGCTTACTGTAAAATGATTAAAAATATAGTGTTTATAAACAAAACAAGCAACGACTCTTGAAGCTTCCCTGACTTCGACTCTCGATTAACATTCCGCGGCCCAAAGATTGGGAACCGCTGCCCTAGAAGATCAGCAGAAAAATGCAAATGCTTAAATAGCAAAGAAGGTCATAAAATGTAAAAAGCTAAAAAAATATTTATGATTGTGAACCTTGAATGTTTCTAGTGAGGTGAAAACTGGATTTCATAATCGCTCTTTAAACAGAAACAAACTGAACTTAGTTCTAGTATAGCAAAATGAAAATGTATTATATAAAAGTAACTAGCTACGTTAAATCTGTGAGAGGAAGCACATAGAACTTTTCGTACAAGAAAAGAGGTTTATTGGCTAATGGCAAAAAACAAAAATCACCAAAAGACAAGAATGTAGTCATTTAAAAAAGTTTGAAAGTATGATTGACTAATTTGACATTTTTACTATTTTTCCTCGGTAAACAAATTTTTTCCAATGCAAGACAACTATAAATAATTTATTTTTATAGTAGTAAAAAAATGACAGAAATAAACAACAACTGGAAATTGTAAACGTATCGATTGTATAACCACCCCGACGCTTTCGATTCTGTAAAAAAAGATAACGAAAATAATAAAAATCAACTCACCCACGCAACATAATTTGAAATAACAGCAAAAGTCAGGATTTAAACTGAAATCAGCAAAATCTGAATATAAGAATTAATTGTTTATCTTGATCGAACAGTTTTGTTTTCAAATCAGGAACACCTCAGTTACGTATAAGATTTGAGTTTGAACCAAAAGATTAACATCCAGTGTTTATTTCGACACAGTATTTTCAGCGAAAATATATTCAGTTTCATGTTTAGAATTTAAATCTAAAATGAAAAAGAAAAATACAGAAATGCCTAAAATAACAATTGAGTGCATACTCTACAAACTTATAGACCACACCAATGTGAAGACTTTGGTCCATGGCAGATTTAACGCACGCCAGGTCCACATGCACAGCAAATCTTCGGTGGAATCGCGTCTCGAATGTAATTTTTTCACTCTTTTTGATATTTTTGGTTAAGATTTCCTTTCTTTTCGTACTATTACTATAAATCAGGGTTTACTGAACTGTGTATCGCATCTGCAAGTCGTTTCATGCCTAACAATAATGTGATCCCGGACACTTTCACAATTTTCTTCGTTCAAATATTTCAATGGTTGCATGCAAAAATTGCGAGGAAAATGTATAGATTAAAAATACGTTCAGAAAATTTGCAGAACATTTGCTTAAAATCGAATTCTTTATTATTCGACAGTAATTAATGCTTCGATTTCTTATTAGATTTCAAATTTAGGGTTATTACAAGGTAATTTGGGAAAAATTAAGAATCGATTTTTTCATTTACCCCCTATAAATAAGGTGACCAATCATCTTTCTTTAGGGTAGACCTCCTTTTCGATATTTGAAGACTAATCTGAAAATCTCTATATTCGATGGATCCCGATCCGGTCCGTTGCACTCATTTAGTACTAATTTAAATAATAATTAATATTCATGTAAGCATAATTACATTATAAAATGATACAAGTTTCTGTATTATCTATCGACACAGGAACAGACTTTTCTTTTAAGTACGTTTTCAGCGTATTATAATGTATTCTATATTATTGTTGCAATAAATAAAATGTTTAATTTAATGTTTATTTTTATTATCGTGAATAAAATGTTTACTTGCGATATTTTTCCCTTCAATTTATTTGTGTCTTCCTTTTCATTGTAAAAAAGTTGGTAACTTTACTATAAAGGGAACGAGAATGAAAATAGCTTATGAAATCTTGCTATTCATATTCGTTCTGAATAGAGTTTATTGGCTTCTTTCTTGTTGAGAAACGGCATCATTAAGTATTAAGTGATACTTTTACTCGAAATATATTCTTGAGTCATTTAATTCACAAAAATATCAGTGCAAACATAAGTAGATAATCTTTGATTCTAAGAGAAATAATTCTCAAAACAAAATCCCTATTATATCGAATACTCACGATGTTAGTGGAAGTTTATAAAACTTGAATACCTCACTTTTTATGCACACAGGAGGCCTTACATTTTCTCTAACATTAATTAGAATACTTCTAAAATACATTTCTTAATTACGTTCCTTTTTCCTAATCTTCTTGTATAGCTAAGTGCAGAACCGTTTTCTGTGTTAGTAACCACAGCGAACAGGCTTTTATTACAGAATTCAAAATAACGAAAGGAATTCATCAGCGTAAATAAACTATACTGAAGTGAATACATCTTTGACGTTATTTAAAAAATAAAGTTCAAATTTTGCAGTGTAACGCATTTTCGCTAAAAGCAGTTCATTATGTACAATACCGCATTATATTACTTTTATCTTTCATTAAGGTTTGTTGTTTGTTTATCTGAAAAGGAAATTTTGTTTCTGTACTCATTTAATTTAATCCAAATATGTAATTACAATATTCATTATTTTCTTACGATCATTTTCCTAGAAATAAAGAGTATTTTGTTTTTAATTGTGAAATATTAAAATGCATCGCAATTTAAACATTGCAATCTTTCTTTCAAATCACCACATGAATCTGAAGTCTAAATTACAAAATAGTTATCTTTGAAACGTATATTGCCTTTTCTGTGTTTTTCCCTATGGTTAACAGGAAAAATTCACACTAAGAACTAAAATGTTGAAATAAAGTTAAAATTTAGGGAATTACTATAGCTGTAAATTGTTTTATATCTCTAATTTGAATTTTAATAAATTTCCATATGAGCAGTTATTTTCGACGTTAATAAATTCCTGTAAAGAATTTTTTTTTAAAATTAAGACTTTGGATGCTCATATATCCCTATGTGTACTCATTTTCACTATACATTCTCTTCGACTTACGACCACAAAAAAATATATTTCAAAATAAAACGTAATAGAATACAACGTCAAACAGAGAACAACGTAAACGTGAAATACGAGTATATATTATATATATATTTCTAATTATGTACGATAATAATACGGACATAGATTGAATTTTTGTGTTTTAAGTACAATTTTTATAAACTGTTGGAATGAAAATACTGTTGAAAGATATAAATCCGACTTATGAGCAGTTCGATTTTCGATCTGTCAATAGGAATGAAACTCGGTCGTAAATCAAGGAGAGCCTGTATTTCACAATTTTTCGCAAACAGTTTCACTACAGATTTTTGAAGGAAGAGGTATGTCATTTTTATATCCATTTCCAAAGGCGTGTGAAGCATGAAAAGTTGAGAATTACCAGTTTATAAAGTAAGCAATTATCAATCATTTTTCAGTGTTCTGTTTGAATGTTCACATGCAAAACAGTAACAAGGTCAGGCATTAGCCAAATATTCTTCTAAGATAATAGTGTAAAAAGACAAAAATCCGATAACATCATAACATCCGACGAATTAAAGGAAACGAAGATAAGCAGACAAAAATTTTGAGAAATAAATCAGCAATAGCTATGGGAATATTTTAAAAAGCGCAATCTATGAAAGAAACAAAGTTCAGAAAGAAATTCAAAAATGTTTGGATAAAAAAAAGGATCAAAACTTAAAATTAGTACATATTTTAACAAACAATTTAACGAATTTTTGGTAAACCGGTAAGAGATTTTCAAACTTTTAAAAATATGTGGAACAGTTTTGTTTGCGTTATTGAGTTCAAAGGTTTTTCGAGGAACATAAAAAAAAAATTCACGGAAAAATCTTTACGTGTCTTCAAAATAATCAATGAGGCTTTATTTATTTTGTTTTAAAACTTGAAACATCAAAAACAAATATTCGCTTTCTTTATAATACAACCAGCACATTAATATAAAATTAAAACTAAATATAGGTATTAAATAGCATGAAATTAAAACACAAATAATAGTAACTATTTTTTTTATTTCGCTCTTTTCACTAAATATTCAACATCTAATTATATATAATACGAATTTATCAACAGAGACAAAAGTTTTGAATTTTATAAATATGAAGAAAACTATAAATATTTAGAGCATTCAAAACAAAATATTTCGGTTTACTAAAAACTTCCAACTTACTGTAAAGGAAAATATTTTTCTTTTGCAATTTTCTATTCCTCTAAAATTAAACACTTTCATTTCATAAACTAAAATGCAAAACAACATCTACTTCTCCATTTTCTTGCAGACGATTTTTTTTTTAGAAAAAAAAATTCTAAGCAACTTTGCAATATGGAAATCATATAATATTGAAAATTGTTCACCATGTTTACAATAAAACAGTATAATTATAGAATTATCATGTTTATAAATAACAAAAGAATTATCGCGAAAAACTTTGAATTAAATTATAGATCTTCATTGAGTTCCCCCTTTGTGTTGACTGTGACCGCCTCTCGATCGTAGAATGTCTCTTTTAGTTTACTGAAGAAAGTTCAACATTTTCAGGTAAGAATTTCAAGATCAGAAATATGAAAATTAAAGTCTCGCTTTCCTTCCTCTAATTTTCTCTATTCCGCAGAATTCAATTACGTATAAAATATATATATATATAAATATTCTATGAACAATGGACGAACTAAGAGAACTTTTATTTTTAAATGCAGTAATCATATCAGATATTAGCTTCTTTTTCAGTTCCGTATGATTTATTCTCTTTTTATTATACTTGGGCATATAATTACTAAATGTTGAAAAAAAAACTAATCAATTTCATTGGTATTCTTTTTTAAATTGTGTGAAAGTCAATGAACCTTTGGTTAGATGAAATTATCTCATCCTTTCAGAGTTCGAAAGTTTGTAACGCATCTTGCAAAGATAATAATAATTTTTTATTACAACACAACTTCTCTTTATTTAAACTTAAACTGATTTTGACAACAAATTCGTATTCGAAATTCTAACAGAATAATCATTCTAAAAGATTAATAAGCAAAACTATTGAAAAATAAATCTAGATTTGGAATATTTCTTTAATATTATTCAAAGAAATGGCTCACTGCATTTTTTGTATTTTCATATACAGTCGGCGTCGTGAAAATCACATTCCGCGTATAGCTGGAATCGCAAAATATTTTTGTGGCTGAAAAGTGTTGGAAGAGGAACCCCTGACCTGTCTGGAAAATTGGGGCCACTTCATGTTGTGTCAAAGTCACATGACAAACATAACTGCGTTTGGCATCTAAAACTGAACATGCATCATTTAGTACAGATATTTCGGTCATTAGCTTATTACGCTTCGTTTACATTTCGAGTACAAAAGATGCATTATCGATAGGCATAAGGCGATTTATAATGCGAAAGAGAAAAAAAAATGTCGTATGAAATGAAGGAATACAAATATTCTTGAGACATTTAATCTTGACAGAAATTTTTTAAACAATTCTGAGTTATTAAAAGATCTGTGAAAATTTGAACATAATTTTTTAAGCCCACATCAGACTGTACTATGTTCTTTTAGATTAAACTTTAATATTGCTAACCAACACAGTGGTATGCATATTTATTAGCTAAAATGTAAAAAAAAACATAATTTAATAATTAATGTAAGTAAAACTAACTAAATATAATACAAAAATACTTAAAATAATGTACATTAGGATTGCTTTAATAATTACGGAGACGAATGATTTCTAATGTAAACTACAAACAATATTAAATAAATAATATAAAGTTTAAGAACAAATAAATATACCAAAAACCTCGTTTAAATTCTAATAAACTAACTAGAATTACATTACCGAAGAAAATATGAAGAAAAATATAAACAATAATATCAATAAGTAAAAGAAAGAGTTCTTGCAGTTAAGAGCAGTGATTTGCACAATGCGAGGTAGATTCAAAATTTGAAGTAGCACGGTAACTTTAAGTTTGACGCCATTTTGTATTAAAAGCAAATGGTTAAAATTTACATCAGATTCTAAAGAAAACTTCTGTTAGAAAACTATTGGCGGAATGCATTTAGTTTTATATTATTTTTATCCGCAGAAAAGCATTTAAAATTACATTATAAATGCTCTCTTTCCAATTTTGAATAATTAGTTTTACTTTGTTTCCTGATGAAAACAAATAATTACTGCTAAGAAACTGAAGATGAAATTTTTGAGATTCAGAAAAATGTCTGAGAGAAAACTTAGAAAGATAAGAGAGTTGCATTTCTTATTTTACTTTCTTTTCTTCTTCCTTTTTGTGATATTAAATAATTTAACAAGCTTCTTTAAATAAAAAATTTGGAGCAAAAAATGAGGCAATTTCTTAAAAATATTCTTAATATATTATCTTTGGTCATACGTATTACATATTTATATGTCTTAAAAATATTCTTAACATATTTATCTTATCTCATATAGAAATTTTTGAACAAGAAATGAGAGAATACGAATATTCTTAACAAATATACCCTAAAAGAAATTTTTGCGATGAGAGACTGTAAATTTATGATGGGACTGGACTTTTAAAATTACTATTTTTATCAAACTTATACTGACAGAAATTTTTGAAAATACGATGAAAAATTGTCTTTTTATAGAAAACACTCTTAACAAATTTATCTAGGCAGAAATTTCTGAGCAAAAAATGAAGTACTAGCTTTTATTTATAAACAGAAATATTGCTAATTATGTCAGGACGTTTTAAATAAAAAAAAAAACATATTTCACAAAAAAAAATAAAAGAAAAAACTGAAATTAGGATAAATATTTTAAAATTTATATTTTATAAATTGTAAAATAATCATATTACTAAACTTATATTCCTTAAAACAATTTACAGCACATAATCAGAGGTATACATAATTTTATTTTAAATATTAAATCGGTAAATTCAAATAATAAGCTTTTGCGCACTTTACTTGGATTTTCGACATTAAGAGTTTAAAGTTCATGAAGATAATAGCAGATAAATACTGGGATTTATTTCATAAATATCTTCAATCAAGTTTTTACTCCAAATATACTTTCAAAGCATCAGCACTCTTTAACATTCTATAATAATGCACTAGAAAGCGTACATCATTGTTTGAAGCATAGACATTTAAAGAAACCTATCGCGTCTCAAAATATTTTTCATCTCTTAAAAATAGTAACTGCCGCAGAACAATAAACAGAAGAGAGTCCGGAATTTGTAAAATAGAACAAAGCCTCTTTTTATAACAAAAATTTTAAAAGTTTTTACAGTAAAATGAAAAAGTTAGAGAATAAAGAAACACGCGTCTAACGCGGAAAAGGAAAACTGCCAAAAATCCTAAAACGAAAGCATTGACGCAGAACAGAATTTTGGTAGCGCAGATGAAGCAGACAAAACAAGTCGCCTCAAAAACAGACAATACTGAAACAGATGATAAAAAAAACAGAAAAAAACACCCCACAAAATATGTTTTTTCCCCCTTCTTCTTTAAAATAAAGATTTCGAGATAGGATCACTGATACGTATTTTACACCGAAAATAAAAACAAAATTTCTGTTCGGCCCAGTCGATATTTTTCGGATAGGAAAGTATTAAAATAAACAGGACGGCATCATGTTTCAAATCTCGAGCTTTCGCGTGCATTGACCTTTACGTGTTTCCCAAAGGTTTACGTAAATATCTCCAATGTTTATTACTGCTACGCTTACTGTTTTAAAATAGAGAGGCAGCGTAATCTTTCAGAAACATTTATTTACACATTTTGAACATTATTCAGGTTTCGAAATAAAATAATGCACGACTAAAAACATTTCAGGGAAACTTGTATAAATATTTATTACCAGTATAGTTGCGCATTATTTATCAGTTAATCAATATTTTAGTATACCTCTTAGAATTTCGAAGCATATTGGGATATAGAAAATGCTGAAAAGAAAAAATAATAATACTTTTTTCTTAGAATCGCAAGATGAACGAAAGCGATGCATAACAAAGAAAATAAATAAATCAAAATATAAAAAAATGAATATAACATAATAAAAATGTTTTTAATTTCAGTTGTACTGACGATTCATTTATTTAAGTATCATATTCTTAGGATCCACAGATTAACCAAGAATTTAAATATGCCTTTCCTAAGATTATATCTAAAATTTTAGGGGAAACACTGCAACCCATGACAAACAGACACGTTTAAGCGTAACAAGTCGAAAAGTTCATGAAGGCAGTAAGGCAAAATGTTTGGAAAAAAATGAGTGAAAAATGCGAAGTGAGAAAAAAATGTGTGCTTGATTTGTGGTTCAAATAATATCATTTGGAATTAAGCCAAATTAGTTTGTCAGCAAAAATATTTGAAGTATCCGAAGTCGAATGGAGCCATAAAAATTAATTACTGTTTCAATTAATGTTATAAATAATTTATTTATTTAAAACCCACACCGACCCAGTCTACTCAAGAGGGTGTGAGGCCGGAGATAGGCTGGTAGAGAAATAATTTATAACATTATGTCGCGTGTAACAAGCAACGCCACCCATCTCTGTTTTTTGAAATTTCAAATAGGAAGAAAAAATGAATTTTTCGCCACCAATAACGAACATTTCTGATTATTTTTCACATCTGGTAAGAAACATGTGGTCTCATGTTCAGAACACGTGTTTAAATAAAATTTAGAAATATTCGTTACTGGTGGCAAAAATTCAGTTTTCCCCCTTCCTCTTAGAAATTTTAAAAAAATGAGATAAGTGGCATTGCTTGTTAAACGACGATTAATATAATTAATTATCTATAATATGAAAATGAACAAAAGCTAAAACATTTATATTATTATTATTATAGTGCGTTTATAAAACGCACAATTAAGGGAAATTTGGATGCTTTACTTACTTATCTTCGAAATTTTATTTTGCGAACAAGCTAAGAAATTCAAGAAATTGAAATAACTATATGAAATGACTTGCAAATCCATTGTCTGAAAAGCATAGACATTTTATCACAATTTATCAAAAGCAAGAAGTAAGAATTTAATGCAACGCCTAATTGCAGAGAATAAGGTGGTGTTACATGCACAGTCATATTTATATAACAAATAAAATTTTTTATAATAACATACGGTAAATACTAATTAAGAGTTGAAGATGGCCGTATTTTTGTAATTATTTGCAAATATTTCACCATTCCTTTTCAACAAATTTTCTGAGACAGAAAGTGTCTTATTTTCCATGTCACTGAAATTTGAAAGATTGGCCGGCTAAATTATATTATTTTCTATTCATAAGCTATTTTTGGGTAAGAGCTCTAAGTAAATACATATTCCTGCTTCAATACCAATTAAATTCCAGCAATTAGCCTATAACGTAGACTAAGTTAGACTGTGATAATCTTAAAATGTCATCTTGCTATTTGTAAAAGCAAGAAAAGAGTGGTAACTGAATGCGAAGTATTGTTAGACCTTTCACTGTACATCCTCCTATTTAATGAAAATAAAATTCTTGTAGATCTCTTTTCGATTTTATCAGTAGTAATACAACAATTACGTCCATTCAAGTTCATTTTTTTAAACACAGAATATGCTTTACAGGTGGAAATCGTTAAAAACATTTTGAAAAATGGGAAACAAAGAACAAGATGCAGAAATTGCAGTTATCAATAATTCAAACATATGGTGAATGTTAAGTCAACGGCATTTTTATTAAAATTAGGGCAAGGAATGCAGAAAAAATAATTTTGAACTTAGTTTTCTTCAAAAATTAATTCATTAAAAATATTAATTTTTTAATAAAAATTTCTTTACACCAAAAACTTTCCTTCTTCAAGTGAAAATAATGTAAGCAAGCAATTTAATTTAAAAATAATATAAATTAGTAAAAATTAATTTTTTAAATGTAGTGATGCAAATGTGGATCACTGCACTGTGTATGGTTAATACTGCTGCCACATTGCCATGGCAACTATATTAACCATACGCAGTTCAGCGATTCAAATTTGCATCACTACTTTTTTTTCCAAGAGAAAAAAGTGATTACAATTGGAAAACAAATGGAAAAAATAAAAATTTTAAAGTAATTTATTCGGCAAAATACTAAACTTACAACTGTATAATTTTCACTTAAATTATTTGGTGAAATGAAATTATTTATTAAAAAAATATCTTAAAATCAGATTTTCATAAAAAAAACCCAGATTATTTTGAATTATTATTATTTGCAGTTGGTATTATATTTGATCGAATAAATGCGTAAAACTTCAGATAAAATTAATAAAATATCATCACGAGCATAGAAGCGCACAGAACCGAAGCATTAAAAAAATGGAAGCACTCCGATACATAAAACATATTTTGTGTTTGTTGTTTCCGCATCAGATGCACGGATAATGCTTTTTTTTATCGTCGCAAAAAGTAAACAAACTTTATATCCAGACATTATCGCCATCTAGGCTATTTGAAATGTTTCTATTAATAATGATTCAACTACATGTTGCGGTTTTAGTTTCAATTTCTTATACACAGTGTTTGTAGAAAGTAAGGCATAATATTTCAGTATTTCATTTGCTTTTTAAATTCCACAACTGGTTGCAGTTAATGCAAGAAGGAGAATGCTTCATTAACGACAATTTATAATTCATCAACCTGTCTCAACGTAGCGACGTTTTCCTCCGTCTTTCGAATTACAATTTTTTCACTTGCATATTTCGACTGAGTCTGTAAATACCATATAAGGATCTGATTAGTATTCTTGATATTTTTTACAGTTCTGAAATTAAAGTTTTAAGCGAAAAAAATTCAATATTTTCATATCTTAACCTCTGTTTTAATCTCGAAAATCAATCGATCGAAATTTTTACTAAAAAGTGATGAAAATTTTTAAAAATCATACAAACAATAGAATCAATACTTTCAAATACGACGATAGACAATAAATAATTTTTCAAGGATATTGACTATGGTGCATAACTTTTTAGGCCAGTAAAACGAGAGACGGTTAATCGAAGTTTCACTGTAATACGATGCTAAATACGAAAAACGACGGACAGCTGTCTTTTTCAAACAGCCGCTGATTTTAAAGGCGTAGGACTACTTTACTCGCGTGACTCTTTTCCGATTTAACTTCTGTTGTTACCCTTTAT
>BGPR01000848.1:265274-318048 GCA_013235015.1 Araneus ventricosus
GAGAGAAATTTGGTTGTATTGAGAAAATCTGACGTATTCGAACAATCTGACACCATTCTGCCAATGAAAGAAAATTCATCGTTTTCACTGTTTGCATCCATCGTTGATGAGAAAGTAGTTGAATCCGCTTACCCAGGCTCCAGTTCAAACTGAAAATTAAAAGCTTTTGCAGTTTTATTTTAATTCTGCATTTCATTACTATAATTTTGAATTATCGAACATTAATAAAAATTGTATGTTCGTCGCATTCTGACGTCTAAAAAATTTTTTTCACTTCCGCAAATTCTGTGCTAGTGTTATGAAAGAGGGTCGTAAGTAGCATTTACAATTTTTTACTATACTTTGATCCTCTTCCAAGACCTTTTCAACCCCCTAAACGGTGTGTCGGGATTTCAATTAAAAATCTGGTAACCCAACACCTAGGGCAATTATTATGTACGCATTCAAACCTATAAGCAGATTTCTGTATTGTGTTCAATATTTTCTTCCTATCATTGTTTAGAAATAAGTTTTAGTCATTTGCATTCGGTAAAATTGTTTTTAATATCCCTGTAAAGTATAAACAATATAGGATAAATCTAAGCATATTCAATATTCAGATATCTGTTTCGATGACGATATTTATCGCAATTAATATAGATTTTCTGTCACTGCCACATAAAGTTTGCCTCAAAAATACCCACTAAATACAATGTACATTGTAATACACCAATACCTATATAATAAAACTAAACATGCTCTAAGTTAAAGTATCCTAAATACGGGGTTTAATGTTTCGCCTTGATAAATATAGCAACCCTGGCATCGGTAGATAACGTTTTCCTCAAAAATACCCTCCCCTCCCACATCCATCCAGCCCTCCCTTCAAAGTAACCCCACAAACAACTCGGTACCTGTGACTGTAACGATCTTAAGGACTACCGTACGCGTAATGTCGGGCATATACCTGTCAACGTGGTACGGATCCGCAGTAGCTCGAATCGACGGTAGCGACAGCTTTACTGTTGCCCCGACTTGCCCCTAATAGACGCGGCAGGCGTAAGACCCGTTTCCGCGGCACAAGTTACGAGTCAACTCAAGCGTGTATATTTTGGACGGCACGACTTCGGAAAAAAAGCAGGCGTCACAACTCACAGCTAGGGGTACTTTGTTGTGAGCTTAAAGCCATTATTTTTAAATGCTCAAATAATCTTTTAGGGGGGTTCTATTTGTAGGGCTAGAGATAGAGGGGGTGTGGATCTACCTCGTCTACCCCCCTTTTTCCCAGGGTCGGTCTAATTATTTCTTAAAGAAATGACCTAAGTGACTTGGTTGGCAAGAGTTTCGGCTAGAATTTCAGAGTGAATAAGATTTATATAGTCGTTTGTTTGTGGTGAAGCTTTTTAAATATTTGATACTGGAAATGTTGGGAGAAGATGTTATTTAAGATCCGTTATTTTGGGGATTTGCAAAGAAAACACCGGTTTTCGAGTTGGAGTAAGTAAATCTTTAAAAGTAAGGCTTCACTATTTATTAGATTGAAGGAGAGAAATTTTGGGAAAAAAGAATAAAGGAGTGAAACAGATTTAGTTGTTTCGTCATTGTGTTTGGCTTCTTCCACGACTTTTAAGAGTAAACAAGTCACGCTGCGTAAGAAATTGGCTTAGTTCAAACGATATTTGAGGAAAAAACAGTAGTAAATATATCATTAGAATTACTAATTGCCGCCAAACTGATTACAACAAACCACGGTATCTAAACGGTATTTTATTGCGTTTGCACATTTTAAAATTGTTATTTAAAATTTTAGAATCATTTTTGTAGAATATTATTCGTTTAAGAATAAGTGTCGATAAAATATTTTGGTTTTAAACATTTTATGACAAAAAGTAGACGCATGAAATTCTCACGCAGTAACATTTCAACAAGCCATATGGAAATTTCATTTTCCATTCAGGTATAATTATAAAAGGGATTCTGACACGATACTCATCAACTTAACCCTTTGAAAGGCAAAAATATTTCAGCTGAATGCTTTGAAAACGGCCTCTCTGTAGCTAAATGGTGAACGCAAATGTTTCGGAGCTGTTTTTCCGGTAATAAACAGAGAGCAACTTTCTACGCCGGAGCCGATTTAAGAGTAATAATCGAAGAACGACTTTCTGCGACGGAGCCGGTTTTAGAATAGTCATTAGAGAGCAACTTTCTACGTTTCAGCCGGTTGAAGGGTTAACAAAGTAAGCTGTTTTCATAATGCCGTTCAATCATTTGCAAACTTTTAATAACTCAAAGTAATTAATTATCTTTATAAAAGATGCAATTTCTGAGCCAAAAAAAAAAATCTAGAGATTTCGAATTTAATAAAGAAAGCAGTCAAACGTCGATAAAAAAAATTAAGCTGGTTTCACAACGCCGCTTATCAAATATCGCAAAAATTAATTCAAAGCAATTAATAATTGTTATAATAGATAGTATTTTTTGAGACAAAGACAACGTTGGGAATTTCAAAGTTTAGTAAAGATGTCGTCAAATAAAGAAAGAAATATTAAACCTTAATAAGTTAATAACGGATTTTAAAATGCTTCAAACTAAGTTGCCAATTAATCTCTTATTAGTTTTAATAAATAAATTCACAAATAATGACCTGTTTTCGTAAGACCTGGAAAATTAAATATTGCATATTCGGTTGCAAAACCGAATTCTTTATGCCCCACATCTTTTATAAACATCAACTTAACGGTGATTCAAAGATGCTATGCATATGAATGAATCAGTATTTTTCAGAAGATCCAAAATAAACTACAAAAATAATTTTAAACCCATCAAGACTTAAATACTTCCCGCTACACAATAATTAATGTTTTATATTCAAAACTAGGTAACTTATTTAAAATATGTAACATACCTGAAAATGTATGAATAGTTTTTGATGAAACATAAGAACCTAAAATGTTTTTACTCAAAAGAATTGTGAAATTCAAAAATCAGTAATTTCTCAGTAGCGTCCAGTAAAAGATTTACCAAACACCATGCTTGATGAATGTGCACATGAAAGTGAAGACGTAAATAATTTAAATTCTGAAACAGATAAACGTATCTACAATAACGCATATCCAGCAGAAAGATGAGCTGTTAAAATTGAAAGTAGGCACAGCCTTTAAAATATCAAGCTAGCTTATCCACGGTGAAAAAAAAAAACAACACAATTTTCACATTAGAAGGTCAAAGATTAGAGCGACAACCATAAATTTCCAAGTCTTTCGCAGATGCAAATGAATTAATTTCATTCTCCGATGACGAATAAGTTATCTTTTCTTGTTTTTACTTGTGATTTATTGGGGAGTGGTCGGAATTCATCAGGACAGAAATAGTAATTTCCATTTTTGAATGTTTCAATTCATAGACGAAACAGACATTAGTTTTTTTGGAACTGTCAGTTATAAGCTCTGCCAGCTTCATTTACATCAACTTCCCGCTTCCATCATGGAATATTATTAGCGGAAAACCAGCTGCTACATATTTTTGACAGGTTCTACGAATTTTACACCAAATTACACAGCTTTGGGTGTAACTTGAAAGTTTATGGGTTTTGCAGATGCCTGAATTAATTTTTAAATTTGTTTCAAAGAAATCTTGTTAAAAAATGAGTGAATAAAAATTTGAAAATTTCCAGTTTTGAATGTTTCAGTTCATAGACTAAATAGACATTACCTTTTTTTGGAACTGTCAGTTATAAACTCTGCCAGCTTCATTTACATCAACTTCTCGATTCCACGATGGATTATAGCTAGCGGAAAACCAGCTGCTACCTATTTTTGACAGGTTTTACGAATTAAACACCAAATTACAGAGCTTTAATTATAATGGGAAAGTTTATGGGTTTCTCAGATGCCTGAATTTCTTTTTATAAATTTGTTTCAAAGAAAATCTTTTAAAAATATAAGTGCATATAGATTTGAAATTGTTATTGGGAGAAAAATGTTCCAAAGCTCATAATTATTTATTGGCGACTTATTAAAATTTGAAGTTGAAAACTCTGCACCCAGGCCTTAAAATAATTATTAAATTAATTACCTTGATTTAAAAATATCATTAAATTCCCCAAAACAATTATATGAATCTTTTTTTATTTATTATTTTGAGTAAAGTAATTTATTTAATCTAAAAAAGGTTTAAATTAAACAATAAAAAACTCTCGCCAGAAAATAGAGTCTATATGCTTAGGACGTAGTGAGTTAGAACTTAGTCAGGGTGCTTTTTTATTATTATTAATACAATAAGCAATTAAATTGTAGGTACAAAGTAAAGGGATAATCACTGTGACCTCTGGCCCCGAGTAAAATCTATACTTTCTCACAAAACTGCATATTTATTTGATTTAAAGGGTAGATGCTGCAAATATTTCAAGTGGATCAAGAATTTGCATTGCAACTCAGTTGGTGAAATAATCGTGTTTAAATAACGTATCTTTGTCCAAGAAACTTAAAAGACGAACGAACTAATGCGATTATGTTACTGTAGTTTCATATCTACAAATGAATAACCAAATAACACGGAATTCCTTCTAGTTTATTGTATGTGCTAAAGTGTGGGATTCATATTTTTAGGATCAACAGAATGTTTTGCTTCCATATAAAATCACTCATGTAAGCAGCCCTATTGCAAGATCTAAAAACATATTTAATGTTCTCCAAGTAGGAAGTATGAAGAATAAAGTACTATAGTAAATGACAACTCAAATTTACAGTACACAGAAGTCTATGAGTAGGATTACGGACAAAAGGCGAATTGTATATATGTTCCTATTTATCTTTAAGCTACATAATTAACTCGACATAATTACATAAATTTTGTTTTAAGTTTAAAGTTTCATTAAGAGATTTTTAATATCGATTATTTTTGCTTAAAGTCAACTCTGTTCACATGTATCACCTACTTCTAAATACATTAGGATCATATTTTGGACTATTTAACAACGCCTAATGCTCGAGTATTTCTCCACATGCTGTCAACTTCAGTAGCCACTGACTATAGATAACATGTGTCAGACTGAGGCCCCAAATCACTTTTTATTGTAAGAAATTATCAATTGAGTTTTTTAAAAGATCGGTAAAATATTTCAGTCTTTCTAATATATTCGTCAATATATCAAACTACAGCTCAAAATATCAAAACAATTCGAAAAAACTCATCAAGCATTCCAAAGAAAATTGAACAATAACAACAAATAACATAATACCATAAGAAACACCCTCATCACAAAAGAAAAAGATCCAAAAGATAAACATTCTTCCGCAAAAGAAATTTTCCTACTATTAAATTCATTTTATCAAGAGACAACCGAGGAATTTACACAAAAATCAAGATATATGAGCCTTTTTAAAAATCAATAACCATCTTCAAACTTGTTCTGATATAGATATTGTTTATTTTTTCTTCCAAGAATTTCATAAGCACATTTCTCCCCTTTTTCAGAATTTCAGGTTACGAATTCTGAAGAAATAAACCAGCAATTATCGTGAAATTGCTAACTTGAAACTTGATCACCGAAAACGTTTGTCTAATATTTCACATACATAAACAGCGGCTAAAATTCTCGATGAAGACGTATTCCCATTCTAACATTATAATCAAATGCACAAAAGTAAACATTTTACTTTTTATAAAGGATCTTTATTTCAGAACTGTATGTCTTCCACTAATAACTGAATAATATACAGAATCATTAAACACATTGTTAAATTATTATATCTTTTTGCTTCGTTTTGCATATTTTTTTTTCTTTTAAATTTTCTCTGTAATTTTAAGATGATTACACAGTTTTATTTTAACCTATTTTTTCGTAAAAACCTGTTATTTTTCTTAACACAAATATTTAGAGTTTGAACGAAATTAATAACTTCATCAGAACTTAGCTGTGTAAGTAAAAATATCTTCGACAGTTTTGTTGAATTTAGATGTTCCATTTATTAATTAATTTTGTTTTCGCTAATATTTGTATAGCTATTTAGAATCTTCCGCTAGAATTTTAGAAATATGCATAAAATCAACATATTGGTGCAATAAATTTGTTTCGCATTTTTGTCTAATTTTAATTATAAGTATGCAGAGAGGATACATATTGTCACAATAACAAAACCGAGAATGGTTTAAATGTATTCATTGGCGTTTTAAGACAGAGATATTTACGATTATTTTTTTTACGAACAGGAAACTATATTTTTAATTAAAGAAAAATTTTTAATGAAAAGATTTTTTCATTTGGAAATTAATAAACCTACAGTTTACTACAAATCGGTTCCAATTACATGAAATAACATGTTTAGTTCATTTTATGAAAGTTTGAATCAGTTTCCAAGAATTGTTAAGATACTAATTACTATTATCATTCGCACTGGCGAATCCAGGACTTCCGTCCCCCCCGCCCGCTGAGGTCATAGAAATTTTCTGTCGAATGTCACAAGGCTACTATGGCTTATGTAAACCAAAACACTTTAACTTTATAAACTTTATTCACCTAAAAATAAGAATCATAAAGAACACTACAATACTTTCGATAATTTAATAAAAAACATAATGAAACAATTAGCCAAAAAGTGTTTTCGACCACGTGAACGTAATACGAGTGGAATGACTACAAAATTGGGAATATTTTCGAAACTGTCAAGCCAGGAAGAAATGTTGTCACGTTTTTATATTTCTTATTTATTTATTCATTTATTTTTTTAAAAAAAGGAGATTAAGAACAAGCAGTTGAAGTGATTTTAAATAAAATCAAAAAGTCAAGTTCCAGGAGGGCCTAGTGGCGAATTCATGGGGTGCAGCCCGATAGCCCTTCCCCCCCCCCTGGATTCGCCACTGATCATGCGTAATCTCTCTTTTTTAATGTTAAGCTGAATATTACACAAATTTTTTGTTAGATAATTTATCAGATTTTTATTCCAAGAAAGTGAAAGGCACTTTGAGCAATTTACATTAAGAAATAAAGCGAATTATTATTTCAATTAAATGCCAAACTAAAATAGGAATTTTTTTTCTGTATAACTAGCCGCTTTGCTCAGCACTACCCCTGTCCCTCACTGCTTCGAGGCTCTCTGCCACTACTTTTTCCAGTTTTAAATACTGCATGAAGATCAGTGGAACAGACCATAAAACCATAGTAGATATCGCATTCTTTGTAGACAACAGATTCCTTTAAAATTGTAAAATCTTTCAATAAACCTCATCTAGTTGTAATGTTTTGTATAAATGTTTCACGAATTTCGGCATGAAAGTCTTCAGATCCACATAAATACAGAATGGTATCTCCCTAAATAAACAGTTTCCATCACCTACAATAGGTATTTTACAATATTTTTGACACTCCACTTTGATGGAACTATTGGGATTATTGATGAAAACAAAAAGCCCTATCGAATGTTTATTCCAGAAACAACTTCATTCTCTCATTTAACAACGTTGCATTCCGTACAATTTTTTTAGCAACTAATTTTCTTGTTTCCAATCTAATAAAAATATACTTAGAAAGGAAACAAAATCGTTTGCTATTGATTTTAAATTAAATATTAACTAAAACAAAAATAATAATATTCATAGATATGTCTTAACAAAATCGTCTGCTATTAAAGTTAAATTAAATTGGAATGAAATACAACAGAACTGCATACAAATGAAAAATACTATTTTTAACTTACGAAAATAAGCGGAACATTCTGATTCGTTAGTTATTTGAAAGAAGTGACGTAATAAATTGGCGAAATCAGTCCAGTTTTTGAGGCTCAGGAGCAGGGTATTATTTCGCAAATAAATCTCTGTTATTTCCATTAATATATTCCGTTTATTTCACAATATTTCTCGAAAATTAAGGGTGCTGGGTGGAAGACGACGCTTGATGACGAATGTAAACGTCATAAGCTTTCATATGAAATAAAAATTGTCGAAATCCGTTGGGTGGTTGTGGCTGGCGAACTGTCGAAAGCTGTTTTTCCCATAGAGAATGTATGGTGGAGAAATGTTTTCTCGATTTCGTTCAAAAATGGGGGTGGGGTGAGGATCAGACGACCCTTGATGACATATAAAGACGTCATAAGCTTTCATATGAAATTAAAATTGCCGAAATCCGCCGGGTGGTTGTGGCTGGTAAATTGTCTAAACGTTTTTGCCCATAGAGAATGTATGGTGGAGAAATGACTCACACATCGGCAAGAATTTGGAGAGATTGTTTCAATTTCGTTTTAGTAAACATCTTGCTGATAAAAACGTGATACAAGAAAAACAATTTAGTTTTCGAGAAGGGAGAAGCTGTGATAGCGCGATTAATAACATTATTTCTAAGATCAGAGAGAACAAAGAGACCAGACATTGTGCATTGATTTCCCTTGACATAAAATCGGCCTTCGACAGCATGGACTGGCCGATTCTTTTCACTATCTTTGAATCGTATGGTATTAGGGATTTTTATAAGAATTTTATATTCCACTATTTAATAGACAGGAAGGTGATCTTTTTAGATGGAACATTTAATAGTGAAAGACAATGAATGTTTTATGGGTTGCCCTCAGGGATCAGTGATCGCGTCAGGAATTTGGAATATTTACATTAACAAAATATTAGAATTTAATAACGAAGAGTTTTTCGTCCAAGCCTTTGCAGATGACCTGGAACTTGTTACGATCGGAAGAACTAGGAGAGAGCTTGAGAGCAGCACAAACAGACTGCTCGCATTGATAACTGATAAATTGGAAGAGCTCAAATTAAATTTATCGTTTGACAAATGACAAGCGATAGCAATAAGATCAATGAAAACTAACAATAGGCAGAGAGCCAAAAGGTCAACTTTCATCAGAGCTCCCTGTTTAATTAATGATAGGAGCATTAAAATAAGTAACAATTTAAAATATTTAGTCTTGTACATAGATAATAGGCTGACGTGGTCCGCACATATTTTAACACTGCATTCGAAGATTTTTAAATTGACGAACAATTTTAATCGGATTGTCCAGAGCAATTTTAATGTAGACAAAAATATTTTAAAACTCTGGTATCATGACGTTATTGAAAAAGATCTGCTTTATGGTGCTGGTGTCTGGGGCGGGGCCCTAACCGCAGAGCAAGCCAAGAGACTTCATACGATACAAAGGGTTTTTCTTTTGAACTACCTCTGCGCAAGTACTCAATGTACTGGTTGGAATCCCTCCGTTGCATTTGTCAGCCAGGTCAGTATTTCAGAAGTTTCAGGCCTGGTCCTGTCGGTCAGCGGAGCTTCTGGAGCGACTTGATACAGGAATTTGGACTGTTTTATCAAATTATCTGATGCACCTCTCGAGCATAGATTATTAACTATAGTCCCTAAAATACCAAACAGTCAATATGAGGTGTACACTGATGGCTCCAAGATCGGTGATGATACTGGATTCTCCGTTTGCATTTTAAAGAATGGGGAGCTTCATATTTCAATTTAAAATGGAAAAAAATAATATTGTTTTCTAGACCGAGCTGGCCGCGATTGATTTTGCGGCCTGCTGGACTTTGTAAAACGGGGGTTCGGATCAATATCCATATTGACAGTCAATCTTCCATTAAGGCTCTGCGGAGCGCCAAGTCGAGGTCTGCGACAGTAAACAAAGTTAAGAAAAAATGTCATTTGGCTGAGGGGTCGGTGGGACTCACCTGGGTCAAAGCACATGCCGGCGATCCAGGGAATGAACTCGTTGATTACCATGCGAAATTTCCAACAGCTGAAGGCAAGAAAATAGAAACCCCAATCCCATATTCCTGTGTAAAGTTTAAAATTGAAAAGAATTTGATGAACGATTGGCCAGAGACCTGGGACGGCTATGACTCTGAATCAGGTAGGAGAACCAGGGATTTTCTGCCTAAGTTGAATAGAAAATTTTTAGTTTTAAGCAAGTACCTGATTTTCTTCTTGTTGGGACACGGACCGTTTCCCTATTATTTAAATAGGTTTAAAAAGCTAAATTCCTCCTTATGCCCATGTGGTTCTATTGGAGATGTTGACCACTATGTTTTCAGGTTCCAATACACCAAAGATTTTCATCTGAAGGAACCAATAACGGCCCATCGGCAGGCGTGGTTTAAAAATTTGCAAGGAAACAGGGAGTGTCTTTGGAAATTGAGACAAATTTGTGAAATTAGCAGACATTTATGCGACCAGTTAATCCGCTTATATTTTCTTGGCTTAGGTCAAGCTTTTTATCTCTAGCTTATTTTATATTGTCTTCTTGTCCGGCTAGACCGGCGTGCTTTTATTGGCCCGCAGAGCGGCCAATTACCCTTTTTATTTTGTGCAAGTTGATTATTTAACATTTTTTTTTCTTCGCTTTAGTTGTACAATTTTTTTCCTGCGGGTATTTTAAAAGTTTTTATTTTTTTTTTGCTGAAAAAAGGGAAAAAATTTTGACTATTTTATTTTTTTTACTGGAAATTTTGCTTAGAGAGATTTTTTAAAGAAAATGGAAAGAGTTGAGTACACACTGGTTCCCTCTGCCGAAAAAATGGAATTAAAACGGGTGCCAAATTGGGCTTGTGTATCTCCTGCATCGTAAGCCCCGGGTCCTCATTGCTAAGTAATTTTTATTATTATATGTTTTTTACCTTACCTTGTAATAGTTATGAACGTTTCCCAAATCTGGTGTTTAAATTGCTTTAAAGAAAATTTTTAAAAATTAACTTAATTTTTTTTGTTTTCTAGGTTGTTTGAATTCTTGAAAACCTTTTTTGTGTGTTTTCAGTGAAATTTTGTTTTGGAGTGTGATGTGTCGTTTTTTGTTGGGATGAGGTTGTTAAAAACTATCCTTTTGTGTGTTTCTTTGTGTGGGTTGAATTTGTTCAGTTGTTTTTTTGTCAGTTTTCCTATGTGAATTTTAAAGCTATTTTGAAATGAAAAAAAAATGTTTTTATAAATGTTTTATGCCTTAAGATGCTGCATGTTTGCTATCGACAGAAACCATTATCTTGACGGTTCTTACGTATACACATAGTTGTCTAAAAGCAAGCACATGAACTGTTATAATACTACGATAAATGAAGCAATATTTCAAAAGTAAACTTCATTATTTTATATTTAAAATTTTTACACCCTATGTAAGATTAGGCGAACTTAATACGAACTGTTATGACAGGGCTGTATTTTTATGAGTAAAATAAAGTTATACGATATTTAAAGAAAATGACAAATGTGATGATGATATTTATCATATCCAGATTTGTCACCAAATCAATTAACGGATCTAATGTTCTTTAATTAGTTTTCTATATTCAGTTTTAAATTCAACATAAACGTTGACGAATTTTAGAATGAGTTTTTATGAAGCGGCTGGTGAAAAGAATTATTCTATGTCAAAAGTAATGGGCACATCTGGTACAAAGATTTGTCATTTCTGGATCTGACTTCGTTCTTCTTCTCATTTATAATTGCAGACTAATTTTACTAAATTTTTGCAGAACGTCTTATGAAAAGAACTATTTCACCCCAAAAGAAGGTGACCAATTCTAATAATCGATGTTTAATTGAATGAATTATTAAAATTTCCCATATTATTCTAAACATCACTAGAGATCTCCAAGACAGAATCCTCAACATGGACTTAACAACTTCCGACCTTTTTTTTCCTCTATTTCACGCGGCCTATTTCTGTAACTTCTACTCACGAACCAGAAGAAGAAAGTGCAAGGGAAATAAAAATGAGGAAATTTTTCTCTGAAGCCGTAAATTAGTCCTCGCTCAGATTTACAGTTGCCGTAAATTCCGTCCCTGGGTCCCAACAGTGTCGGATTGTAGCTATAATAAACGGCAGTTTGGGGATGGGATATCCTCCCCTTCCCTCCGATTAACTGCGAGTGGCACAGAAAAAAAGGTCTTGGCGACAAATTTTTCGTGGACTGTTTTTGTGTTGGTATAAATCAAGCTTCCGCTGTAATCTGTATTAGGACGCTGGGGTTTTAAGTAAGATGTTTCTACGGCGAGCTCTTATTTTATTTCTGTGTGCGGTGTTCGCTTACTTTTTTTTATAAAAGTGCAGTGATATTTATTTCGCACTCTACGTGGGCTTAAATGTCGCCAACGATGTCTTTCCTCATTAAAACCATCGACAAGGAACATTAAACTCGGTGGCTATCTGTCAGAAAGAGCCGTGAAACCCCGCCAAGTTGCTCAGTTGGAAGCGAACATACTTTTCTTCAGTGATAGCAGATACCACATAAATGCAATATTCGGTATCATGCTATGATATAAAGGATTCAACAAAATAGGTCAGGAATATTTATTTATTTATTATATGTAGTCCAATCCACATATACACACGGTCATTGTTTTTTTTAAAAAGCAGGAAGGCTTTTGAGAGTTTTCTGCAGGATTTTTATGGTACACCCGAAAAAATTTTAAAATTTTTGTCCAAAAGTAATGTATATATTTTGTTAACATGTTGTTATTGTGTTCATGCGTTTCAAAAATATAAGATGTAACATTTGCCACGTTGAAGTTTTGATGAAACTCATCCTTTGTGGTTATAGGCATGGGGGTTATAAATTGGCGTTATATGTGATTCAAACATACAGGGCCGGGGTAAATTATTTTTCAAGCCATTCGCGCTAGAAAGAGAGAAATTTTAATTACAGAGAAGTGATTATCTCATCAAAGATAAAGGATAGCAAAGAATAATAATGATATTTGAACAATAGCTGTGGATAGATACTGGATTACAACTTATTACGCATTCTGAAATGCAATTTTATACTCCTCAGTTTTACCTGATAATTTCCCTCAGTTAGCCTCTTCATAACTCACCTTAAAAAGACAACATAGCAACAAAAGTGAAATCAGAATCGAAGGAACTAAAAGAAGAAAAATTGATTAATTGTACTCCGTTTCATTAGATGTATTCTTTTCGGTATCCCATTTTTATGGAATGGCTGCCATGCTTTTTTTTCTTTGTTATAGTGGTTTTCTGGCAATTTACATGCCCAAGCAAATAATAACTTTTTACGGTAGGTTTTAAAAATATTTTATTTATTTATTTTCAGTTTCTGAGAAAGGAGCTTTAAACTACGACCAGTTAAAATCATCAATTCAAAATGATTGATAAATGTTAAACATCACTATCAGGTCGTAATTAATTTTCTATCGCTTAAAACATACACAAGACGCTCATTTTTACAAATAACAATAATAAGACGTTTTACAACTAACAACTAAAATCAAAATACAAATCCATTTTTTTCTTTGTAGAATGCTCAAATAATATTCTACATGTTATTCTATATTCTGTTTATTTTTAGTCTATATTCTATTAACATTTTTAATTTCTTATTATGCATGCATTCTTGTTTAATCGTTATTACTATATATCTCACTAGAATGACAGAAATAACTTTTATAAATCGTTATATAACAGTCTAATTTATAAGTAGGTTAATTCAGTAACTATTTTTATATAATTTAAATCTTTAGGGTATTCATAAATTCAAACAGTCGAGAAAGAACTCTGTCATAAAATACAGAGCAAAAGAATTATTTTTGTGCTTTTTACAAAAACTGAAAAAAATTATTAAATAAATGGTTTACAATGTGAAAAGTGTTGAGTGCAATGAGTGTAATTAAAATCATGCTATGATCCTCATAACCAAAGAATGCGATTTGTTTTTCCCATCAAGTGGCTCCATTTTGCCCGTAGGCAAAAATAAAAACAATTTTCCACTGTTCCAATGATTAGCAATAAAACCCGTTCAAACTGCAGTGTATATCGATAGCATATGTTTCCACATACTTTTTAAGGCGATTTCGATAACATATGTTTCTTAATCCTGTAATTCAGTTATGGATAATTTGTATTTTATTTCTATTAATACCAGATTAATCGCATAAAGATAAAAGGAAATTTCAAAACGCATTCATAAAATTGTTTTGTTCTGCATTGGCCATTCTGAAGTTAATTGGTTTCCATCAGTTTCACCAATGCTTCAATTAGTACCACTGAAAAAAACCATAACGTTTGAATTTGATTTAAATTTCAACAGATTTTTACTTTTAAAATAACCTTAAAGTATCTCAAACAAACTGGATTATGCTTTTTAAAGCTGTTCAATGAGATTCATGAATAAATCAGATGTCTGAGGCATCGGCATTTTCTTATAACATTTTGCAGTCGATTATGAGGACAATCTATTAGAAAAAGGAAAGATTAACTAACAGCCGTTCGTGTTTAATAGAGTCAATTCATGTTCACGTGATACACGCATTCCCGCCACGCCCATTCAGTTTTGAAACACACTGCCAATCTTGTGTTTACAGCTTGTTGCATTATATCGCACCACAGTATTTGACAACGTGTAGTTAGATATTCGATGGCATGAACAGCTACAATTGTCATCTGATTGTCAGTGGGGGAGGGCAATCGCTCCCTACACTTTTTGCGAACAAAATTCAATTTTTATTTCAATTTAGCGGCATGAAACTAGGAATTATATGAAGAAAACAATAGCTTCCCGGAAACCTAACTAATTTTGTAACTAAATTTTTAAATTTTGTTATCTACACCCTATACTCCGGGGTACTTTTAGACGTCAAAAATTCTTTGCGCCTCTCCACTTTTTCCACCCAATGCCGAAACTGCTGCTTGTAACGTCAACTGAATTGATTCCATTATCACTGTCCGCAAAGAAAATAAACAACAAAAAAAAATATTGAACGAATCTATGCATAGATTCTTATGAAGAAATAAAATTACGTATATTAAGTGATAAAATTGTTTATTTCATGGTATTGTTTCTCATTAGTTCACTTCAGCGACTAAAATATAACTAAATGCTTCCCAATATATATATATAGATAAGCATTTAGTTATATTTTCTCGTTCTTATCTTGAAATATTTTGGAGATTTACTCCTATACTTTTTGCTTTTTCCAACAATTCGCTTTCGCAGAAGGTTGGCGCCTTTAAAATTCGGATTTAATGCTACATAATCGATCCCTAACATGGATTGGCATTTGATTGTTGGAATTCCAATTCTAGGTTGTCTTTTTCATAGTAATAGTTTATAGTCTAATTATTTTTCTGTATTTCATTGTATGATTATTAATAAGGTAACGTTATTTTATATTTAATTATTGGTTTAATAGGTGTATATACTGAAAATGTTATTTAAGTTTTAATTGTTTGTAAAATATTTAACTATTAACACCACTTCATGTCATCGTATCTAGAATCATTATAATTCTTTGTAATCGGTTTAGATGGACATAAAGTGGAAGCATATCAGAAAAAATTTAAAAAGCGATTTAACAACCTAAAAAAGAAAAATTTCAACAACAATATAAAGTAATAAATTTAATTAAAAACCGATTCGAAAACACACTTTTATTAGCGTTCTAAAAAAGATAAATGTTTCTTATTTTAATAATTTTCTACCTTATAGTCTTTAATTTACGGTTCCTTCTAATAAATAAAATGGAATCTTGAAATCAATTTCTCTCCAATTCACCACCAAGTGGCGCCACTTATATGACATAAAAATCAAATTTACATCTTTCAACGGACAATTAAGTTCTGATAAAATAGTGTGTTAAAAACATTTTTTTATATCGTATTGCTGTTAATAGTATTAAAATAGTGTGTTGTCATCTGGAATACAGAAATATGCAATATTTGAAACCTCTAGTCCATCAGGAAGTGAGTGAAAAACTGATTAAAAAATTCCATGGAACAAGCCAAGTTAATAAAAGTGAATAAAAATGTCGTTGATCATATTTTAGAATCGGTCGTGGTTCTTAATTGCTTAATTCCTTTCTTCGAACAAGTAGAGGAAATATCCTTTTCTATGATTTCAAAGTCGGTGAATTTCAAGGACATCTCTTGAGTTATTTCAAGCCATTTAACATGATCTCTGTTATCCAGAAATTGCATTTTTCTTTTATTTTGGAGATTGCATTCATCGTCATCTGTTACTTCTTTCTTCTCTGCATGGTGGTCCGAGAATATATGGGTATTGATAAGTCCTGTCTTTTATTTCATTAAGTAGGAGAATAGCGACTAAATTTATTCTTTCAAGAAGGGAGCTTGAACTTGGCATAGGAATGACTTTGGTTTTATAAGATACTAGCAGTAAACGCACGGCGTTGCCCGTGTCATTATTACTTCAACAAAATAAGAAAAAAGTACGTTAATCCAAAATAATATTAAAAAATTACAATATGAAATTCATTAGACCCCCAAGCTAAGTGTGCGAGGCAAAGAAATATGTTGAAACACTGGAGAGGATAATAAAATCGAAGTCATTCAGTAAATATGACGTCACCTGCCGCGACGAAAGTCACGCAATGCAAGCTGGGTACGTTTTGCTTCGTTCAAAGCTTCGTTTCGGATGTGCGAGAAAAAGCGTTTGAACAGATCCATAAAATAACTCATTTAAATTCGAAGGAAAAAAAAGGTATTTTATCCATTCTTGTTTTAAATCAGGGCGAAATATTATAGTTACTACCTTAAAAAAATTGAAATGACAGCGTTATTAGAACGTCAGATGTGCGAAAGTAAAAATGTAGAAGGAAGAATTTCAGAGAAAAGTTACTATTTTTTTTAAATTTTTCAAAATTCAACGAATTACTTTAGAAGTTCAAAACAAACTTCATTAGAACGGAAACCGTTTGTTCTTTTCGATGATGTATCTATTTTCTTCTTACGATCATCAGAAACAATGTAATGGGAAATATATATCGAAAATGACCCAAAACAACACAAAACATTAAATAAAAAAATTCTGGATTAAGTTTTAAAAATCAGGCTTCGAGGTGCATTGAATCACCGTTACGAATACCTGTGTGCCAAATTTCTTAACTGTAAGTGCGATAGATTCGTCTGGACATCTCACACACGCAAACATTGCCTTTTATAAGTATAGATTCGAATAAGAGGTATATCTATTTGTGATTTAAACCAGTACTTCTCAACCCTTTAACAGTGTATCTTGAGCAATTTTCGTGCATTGAATTATGGCATTTTTACACTTATAATCTAAAATTAAGTCATACATAGACGTTATCATTCGATACAAAAATATGACAGGTAATTTATCAACATCCCAAGTATTCTAGGGAGCTCATAGTTGAATCGATATGAGAACAGATTCCCAAAACAAAAGGGGGGTCATCTAATTAGACGGTACAGAAAACTACACTGTTAAGGGTTTAAACTTTGAGTCGCCCGCTGCCTCAAATGCAATGTTTAGGAAAAAACCTGGGGTCTCGGAAACTTTTACAGGACCTTTTTCGTACCAGTTCTTTAACATTTGTCAGCAAGACTAACGGGAGAATTCTTCTTTAGACTTGAGAATGCTTTCACAATGCGACACTTTTTCTGTTTAGCTTCGTATTACAGTGAAGAGAATCATGTATATATATATTGATTAATAATTTCAAAGCATCTCTTCACAACGATTTAAATAACAATTCCTTTTATTTGATTGTATATTTTCCTCTCCATTACATCTTTATGACAACATGATTGAGAAATCTGCTATCATATGACACCAATCGGAAAAATAGTTTCTACGCACCTCTTTACAACAGTAACATCGACTTAAACAGTAACAGTTCCTTCTACCTTAAACCGAGAGTCAAATACTTTCTAGACAACTGATTAAGCAATCTAGTATCATACGACAACAATCCAAAAAATAATTTAACTGCATTTCCTTGAAACGCAGATATAATTCTTCGAGATGATTTTAAATTTTTCTGCTGCATTTTAGCATCATGGCAACATGATTAAAACATCTTCTATCAGATTATAACAATCGTAAAAATAATTTCCACGCGCGTCCTTATAACGGTAACATCTATTTAAACAGTAACAGTTCCTTTTACCTTAAACTGAGAGTCAAATGCTTTTTATTTACTGTTTCACGGATTTCACTCTAAAGTGTGAAAAGAAAAGTGAAGAAATCTCCTTCAAAAAGAAGTAAAAAAGAGCTGTTGGCAAGTGCGAGTTTCAGGTGTCTGATGGATGGTTTAGCGAAGACAATGAACCAGTTGTATACAGCAGACGCCCCAACTAAAAGCGTGGTTCCCAGGCATTTAACACTTTTCCTCAGCCTTAAAACAGAAAGAGCAGTCGCAGTTATTATTTCCGACAAAGGGAAAGTCGAGATCTCTTGAGCAAAAAATTTCATTGTACTGGAAAGAATTGCTTCAAAAAATTTGGAGGTTGGCTGGTCTTATTATTTAGGCGGTATGTTACTCTTCTCTAAAGAATGGTCTATCAGTGGAATGTCGGTGCGACTGAAAGCAAACAACTCAGAAGACATCAATTAAGAATATTTTGAAAACAGAGCGAAGAAAGAGAGAATAATATATCAGCGGAAAAAGTAAAGAACTCTTCAACTATAAGTGGTGTTAAACAGTTAAAAAGTAAGAAAAGTTGAATTAGATGAGTAATCTTACCTTTTGAATCACATAATGGTGACACAGAATGATGGGAAATAATCTTTTTATTTAAATGTAAACATACACTTTCCAAGAATACTCTGAATTATTTTTAAAAAGAGTTATTCAAGGAGATGGAATATTGCGAAGTAATTCGAATCATTAACTATCAGATCATTACAGTACAATTTATGACAGTTCAGATGATATCCAATTCTAATAAAAAATGAGTTTTCTTACTCATTTGAGTTCAAAGAAATGTTTATTTCAAAAATTGGGCTTCAAATTTTGTGATAGAAAATGAATCTTATTCATAGGAGAACTATGAAATGTTTTCTGAAAAAACTGAAATAGTTTCAATATGAATACAAAAAAGGGAGTGAAGTATAAATAAATACGTGAACAGGCGGAATCATCATGCATCACTCGCAAACTGTTTAAACTATTTTCAAATTTAATTTTTCCAATTAAATCAGATTTTTACCGGTGCATGCTGACCCAAACATATAGACGCACTTACACATACAGACACAAAACAGAAAACAAAAAAAGAAAGAACAACCGAAGTATTCATTAAATAAATAATGGAACAAGCGAATTATGCGATGCATCACTTAGAAAATATTGAAACCACTTTCAAATTTAATTCTTCCGATTTCACTCAGATTATTATCACTGCTTGCTTATATAAAAATGCACTAACAAACGGGATTCAGATTTAATAAAGGGGATATGGATAATAACGGCAAAAGAACCGCGTGATGTATCATTCAAAAAGTAATGAAAATACCTTCAGATTTTACTATTCCGACTGATTCAGATTTTACTATTTCGACCGATACAGATTTTTACTAGTGCGTGCCTATGTTGACAGACCATGAACATCCCAAAATGGATGAACAAAAGTGTCTAATAACTAAATTAAAATGAAACAATTAATTATGAAGTTATTTGCTAACAAGTTAAGATAATTTTGTAATAGCAGAAACGAATACAGCTTCTATAACATGGAACGGAGAAAACAAACTGCTTTCATATGCAGCTATTTTGATTTCGAAATATTTTGCCACAATATTAAACTTTTTTTTATATTATGTACATTAACTTGGCAAATTTTTTATGTGTTACCTTTTCCACACAAACTGCATTTCTAAAAAATTCTCGGCAATATTTTTGCACCTATTAAACACAATCGGAAATTAAAACACTTGCAATTATTTATTACTTTCAGAAAGAAAATATTCTTAGTTTTCATGGAAAAATAAGTAAAAAAATTTAATTCAGATTTTTCAATACCGCAAATATTGATGAATAATAAAAAATTGTATTTTAAAAAAGACCCAGGTTGTTTTGATTTCAGTTTGCCTAACGACTAAATTTTATGATCAATGAAACCTAACTTCATTTGAGTAATTTCAATACCTAAAATATCACATGAGGTACTATTTGAGAACAGAAAAATCCCTACAATAGAAATAATGATTAGATAGTAGATAAAACAATTTAACTCATTATAAAGATACTGGAAGGATTACGAGCACAAGTATTTTAATTCAATATCTATCCAGTAGTCAATAAAATTAATAAGATTATTTATTTAACTCCGCAGCCAACAGAGTTTAATTTATTCTGATAAATTGATAATGAAAATGATACTCCAACAATGAAAATGAGAATACTAACATCGACATTGATAATCATTTCTTTAGTTTAAAGATAAATAAAAAAATACAAAAAAAGCTTTAAGAAAACTGTTGTTACAAAATTTACCAAACGTTCTTCGGAAGCCAAGTAAATTGCAAATTTCATATTTGAATCAAAGAACAAATTCTTTTGTCTCTATCTTGATGAATGAAAAAAAAAAGTTAAAAGAATTTGTGCATGAAAAAACAGAATTTCCAAAAGCGTTTAAATTTTTCAAATACAAATATCTAAGAATAGTGTGGTTAAATATAAATATGGTGTTTCCAAAAGCAACATCAATATCAACAGAAAAAATTTAATGTAAATAAAATTGAAAGGAAGTCATCACAAAGCCGAGGTTGACAAGACGCAACTTATCAACATACACGCATTACAAAACTATCACCTGGTTCTCACATGAAAGCAAAGAATATTTAGATAGAAATAAAATAAAAAAATAACCCAACGATTTTTGGAGTTGAATTTAAGCATTTCGAGTCAGACTTACAAACAGAAATGCTCATGTTTTGTATCGCGGATAGTTTGTCTGGGTTTAAGAGCTTAAACAATAAACTAAAAATGAGACAAAGCACTCACTTCTTCGCTAAAAACAATAGTTGTTATTGAAGAGAAACTTATCACAAAAAAATGGCCGAGTCACAAAATATTCCTAAAATAAACAAATGCTGCCGGAGTTCAATCATTAAATTTAAATTACTCTATAGCGTGTTATAATAAACATAATATTTCAATATTATAGAGATTTATAAGCATTTAATCAGAAATGTGAATCGTTACAATAAGAAGATTGTAAAAAATTCTTTGCTTATGTATTTTTATTATATTATTATTTTTTATTATTTCAGATTTCGTCAACGGCATCACAAATACAGAATGCCATCAGTCCAAATCTTTTTACGCACAAACACAAACGTATCGAACAATAAACATCAATGTTATATTTTTGCATTCTCCTCCGATTTGCGAAAGACCTCGAAATCTAGAGATCTGTACAGATTATTTAATCATAGATCTATACAAATTCTTTAATCACAGATCTATATCGATCCAACACCTAATATAGTTTTTTAAAACTTTAATTGTTGTTGTATTTAGAATATTGAATATACTGATCATTCTCAGATACGGAAACCCTCTGCGCTTTTGCGCATGCGCTAGGCGGAATTGATTTCACCAAAATAGGAGTAAAGTGAAAAATGGAGGGGAGATGTTAACATTTTATTTAGCAATATATGGAAACATTTTATTTTCATTTATTGATTTCTTGCAAAGATTAACTAAAAAAAGACTAACTAAAACAAAATACGGCTAATCAAACGAAGGTTATGACACAGCAAATAACTCAGGAAAAGCACTCATCTTACTCAATGCCTGTCACCCCTTTTCGTAGTAAAATCATCCAAAAGTGCTTGCCTTGGGTTTTTGAAACGAATAGTACTGGCATTCTAGGGAACTGTTAGTGGCCAAAACTTGTATCCCCATAAGAACAAATCATATCAGATTACAGAATATAAAGATTAATTATTCAATTATATTATTAATATAATTAAAAAATTATTTATTCATTATACAGGGTGGTCATAAATTATTGAACCTATTTTAAAAATTATTAAAAAAAACTAATAATGTTAAAACTATAGTTCATTTTTCAAATGAGAGAGTAAATAGAAAAGATTTTTTTTCCCAATAGGTGGCGTAACATTACGGCGTTCTAAATTTGCTACAGCAAGAGATTTCCATACGCAATGGCTACCGATCAGCAGAAGCCGATGCGAGTTTTCTGGTTTCCCTTTTTAGTTTTTCTTGAATATCTCGAAAAGTATTCAATTTTCGAAATACAATTGTTTTAACAAATTAAAGAGCGTAAAATTACCTACATATACACAGGGGCGTATTAAGCCTGTTGGGGGCCCCTGGCGCAGAATTTCTTCGGAGCCCTCTAAAAGTATTATAAATAATGTACTTTTATATTTCGACTTACTAGTCATTAGCTCTTAAAATAATATAATGTTGCATACTTTTAATAATGATAATTACATTTTTATTAATAATAATTACATTTCATAATTGTTACACTTGTAACCTTATAGTTAGTATATTTATCTATTAATTACATCTGAATTAATCATTAATTAAAATGTTCTCAGTTGGCAAAAGTATATAATTTATTAAGTATTATCGAAAACTTCTCAGAATGCATTGAACAAAGACAAATGTAAATAACTTTTTCTTAGGAAAATTGCTTTCTGTATTACTTTCATTACTATTATTTTCTAATCTCATTAATGAGGCATAAAGCTCAAAAAATTAATTAATTGAATGCTAAATACTGAGTTATTATAAAGTGGAAATGAAAAAATATTTGATACTTAACTTCAAGTAATTAAACCAACAGAAAATCTATGTTTTTTTTTAATTCCTTTTTTCCCCTAAAATTCCTCCTTTTAAATTTCCTGTTGAAGAACTAATTTGTTATAAACCGTTTTTATCTCTTCATTTTATAATTTTTAAAAATTTCTTTAGGCGTGAATTCAAGTACGGAAGAAAATTTATCTAAGCAAATTTTTTCTATATATACTTTTAAACTAAAGATTAATACCAAACCGGACTCATTTTGGAACTTTTTTCTGATCATTGCTTAATACAATAAAGATGTCGAGCCAGATTACTTTTATTAACCATTCATGATAAGTTAAAAATACCTTACACTAAACAGTATCGCTAAACTAAAGAAATCTCGGAGATCAGTTTGAATAGAACATGAAATTGAATTTAAATAAAACGCACGGATTACGAGATAAAAACCCATAAATTTAACAATAATATAATTTTAATTTTTATGCACTCATTGAAAGATTAAAAACATGATGTTTTAATAAATGATAAGAATTATACATAAATCTAAGCAGTAAATAACTTTTTAAGTTTACGAAATACCCCGTGTTTGTTGAACGTCATATAAAACGACAAATTAAAGTTATACAGAATTCATGTACATTGCTTTGAAAGAAGACTTCTATGACTGTTTATAAATCAATTATTAAGTTCAGGTGTTATTTAATTCTTCTTGTTCCACGTGTAGCAGTGTCTTTCTATTTAACAAGCTATTGCAGAAGTTCAAGACTTTGAACTTATACAATGGTTTTAGACTCTATTCAAGACACAAAAATTATCTTTTTTTTATCATAAAAAATAAAAACACAAAAAATTTTAAAATATATAAATAAAATTTAAGAGCATATTTTTAAGATAATAATATTTCAAAATATTTTGTATCAAAATGCAGTCAGTTGTTCGTAATATAAAATAATATAAATAATAATAACAGAGTTTTGATTTCTTGTTACTTTTGCTTCAAAATTGTGTTTTAGAAACGTAACGTTTCAGATGTGCTGTTATAACAAAAAATATATTTCTTGGAACTCTATACCTTACTTTGATTGAATAAAATGTAATAGAAATAATTCAGGAATTTACAATAGTCACAATTCAGTAGTCATAATCTTTGCAAAGTTAACAAATGGGACTAGAATACGAATGGGAAACATTGACTAAAACTTCTAATCTTTCTGTTGAATATGAATTTAAAGGAACTACTTTTTTTAGCGATTCTGAAACATTATTTTCATATTAAATTAAGACAGTTAAATTAAAATGTTGCTTTCTATTTAATAAAGCTATGAATGTAATGCAAGTACTATTTGAAAAAGGTTTGATTTTTTCAAAATTTACATGATTTTGTTTCCTGTTTAAAAGTCAATGGGCTCATGAAATTGGCATTGGTTCGATGAAATGTTTGCTATAAAATATTATTTAATATTAAAATGATATTTTAAATATTACTTACCTTACTGTTTATAAAAACTTTTCAAAATGAGTCAACTTCTAGATAGTTATTAGACGGAGTTGTGACTATTTTAGTGGATGAGAAATCGTTTTTTCACTATTATGTAAAGCACAGCTGCAGAATTTTCCCCTTCTGATAGCAACCAAAAATTTATGGAGGCTTATTTCTTCACCGTACTGCAGTTCGAGCTTTGCAGAGCGTTACTTCTGAAATACGCTTAGAAAGCAGCAAACTTTCCCACGGTAACACAAACCAGTTCATCCTTTAACGAGATTTACCATGTTGGGCGATATACCTAGATGGACAGATTAACATAAATACAGTAGATGGAAATTAATTTTGAGATTTCTAGAATAATTTAAGTTATCGCGATATTAATGATTATAAATATAATTCTTTATTTCGGGGGCCCCTTTGAGCTCGGGGCCTCAGGCGCGCGCCTGGTGCACCTAGCCTTTAATACGCCCCTGCAAATACATGATTTCATTTTTCTTCTAGCTTTAATAGTTTCGCAGATAAGGGCTCTCAAAAATGGCAGATGCCCAATAATTTAAGACCACCGTAACGTCGCGTTACCTATATGGAAAAAAGAACCCTTTTTGAAATGCGCTATCATTTAAAAAAGAACCGTAATTGTAAAATTATTATTATTTTTTTATTAATTTTTGAAATGGGTCTTATAATTTATGACCTCCCTGCATATTTATATTCTGACAGAAAAGATATGCATTCCATTTTAACAGAGACACAATTATATATATTTTTTCAAGAATACTGAATAAAAAATCGTTACGAGATTTGTTCCTCAATAAGGATTAAATTTTCACGAACATCACGGTGAAAGAAAATTATTTCGATTTTCTTCATATTAAGGATCATTATGAGGGTTCTTCAGAATTTTGACAAAAGATTTTCCAACGTGCCCCAAAGCAGGACCTCTGAAACTTTTACATTCACGTCCCTCTTCCTGATGAAAAATTATTCCGAGCCCCCATTTAAGGGCAAAATTTGTTCGGGTCTCCATTGAAGAAACAAGTACGAAAACGGAACAGTAAAGTTAAGTATTAACAATGCTAAGCTAAAAGAAAGTTAGATACGTTTATTTGGAAAGTACAAATGAAATGTGATAAGAAAGTAATTTTTGAACTTTGGGTCGCAACCCCAAATGGGGTCACATTAAGCAATGAAGAGATTACCAAAAGTTTGACAGCGCCTCCTGTTAGAAATTCTTTAGGATTTGAAGGAAAAAAAATGTACAAAAAAACCTCTTTATTTTCTTATTAATTTTCCATTAGTTAGTTTCAGCCTCTAAAATATCTTGATCGAGAATGCGCTGCATTTCGCAGAGCGCAATGAACGAATTCTCCAAAATTTTGATTCACATGCTTTATTATTTTTTCATTTACAATGATTTAAAATCCAAGAAAAATTGAAGGTACACATATGTTTCACTACCCTTCAAGAGGTAAAAGGTATGAAAAATACTACTGATAAGACACTATCGGTAGGTTTTAAGTAGTAGTAGCAACCTTGAAATGCATATATCCCTTACGGATTCCTCTCAAAAATTCAAAAATACGTCACTGACAAAGAAAAGTACAAATCACATCCAATTTAAACAGATTCAACAGTTTTTTATACACGAAATTGTGGTATAATTCATCATATTTTACAATCCCATTTGGAACTTTCCTGCAATGAATGGGAACAGTAAGAAACTAAAAATATTTTACCCTAGTTATTTTAAGTTTATTTACATAATATCAGCTATCCAAACCATCTTCTTAGAAAATAAATAACAGTTTTTTTAAAATCGAAAACAGATTAAACGAAAGGTAAATTTCAACGACTTTTCGAAAGTGGAAACTAATGTGATAAATTAAGAAATGTAGAAAATAAAAATGGCATTTGATCAAAGTCGTACTCTCTAATGGAGTTAATTCATTTGACGTCAAGGACATATGAAGCAGCGCATGTCATCTAATATTAACTGTACGTTCTCGTATGTTGCCTTGCAAAGTTACGTCATTCTTCCTCCTGCAAGACAGCAATGGATTGCAAAATAAACTGATATACCCGCCTATATACAATTTAAAATTGTATGACCGAATAAGAAGATAAATTTAGTTACACACGAGAAGAAAAAAAATATCATCTCCGAACATCATATATCAACTAAATTGGACTTATTTTAGAAATAGAAAGAAATACGTTGCTTAAGAAGTGTGTGCAACTTAAGAAGTAGGTAGTTCTTTAAATTTCAAATTACCAATTAAATGTTTTCATATATGATTAAGTAATAAATCCATGCATGTTTGTTTCATTTTCCTATGCAAATGAATATTTCGGATCATAAAAAAAATTATCGAAATTAAATACGATAAGAAATTTTTCTTGCTGCTGAAAAATGATCTAGGAGGTAACAAATTTCATCCCTACTATCAAGCACGAAGTAGTCTTAGAAATTGTTAATCTATTATTCTTTGTTACAATATTTTTTAAAAAAATCGACACCATTTTCATCATTGTAATAGTCCTGTCGCAGGAGACGAAACCCATAACCCTGAATTAAATTCTCCGTTAACGCAATCAATTTACAAATCCAGCCTACTGCCCTTATGTCCATTATTTATGGCTACAAATATTTCCAGCAAAACCCTACGCAAAATCATCCCATCCCTGACCTATTTCTGGACAATAATTTTTTTCTTACAACTTTTAAACATTGTCATCACCCCATAAAACCGTTATGAAATCAAATGACACTGCAGAAATTCAAGACATCGCGCTTACCCTGAGATAATTCCAGTCTGAAACTCCATCCATTTCTGTCCACGAAGACGCAACAAACAAATGCGTAATTCTAACCCTTTTCCATGTCAACCTCAGGGCGAAAGTAGTAACTATGTACTATTTCCGCGATTTCATTCATTAAAACATCCTCTGCTGGTTAATTAACTTACTAGCAACATGCGATATACGATCACGACGCTGAGTGACATGGTTTCCCTTGCTTCGGGTTGCGACGATTCAGTCAGCACAGACATCTTATCGACTTGAAGAGAAAAAAATGTAAAGAAGCAAAAAGAAATAAAGCAAGTTTCAATGTTTATGATTTACGGCGTGATTTCTTTGAAATAAAAAGTTTCCTGGAACGATAGTAAAGGCGGGTGTAGCTTCTTCGCGATGGGACATTTGAAAGCCTTGAGTTTCAAGCCAGATACGGTCATACGCGAGGTTCGTTTGTTTTGGTAAAAGACGAATATTTTGAATCATCCAACATGCAAGGGGAGAAATTTTTTCTTTAAATTCCAAAACAAAAGTGATAGTCAATATATGCGCTTTTGTGGGAAAACAACTCCTCATTCCTTATCTACTATTACTATTATTTTTTTTTCTAAAGAAGGACAAAAATATATTGGTAATATTTAAAGTTATTAACAGCAAACACTTCAAAAGTTACAGAAAAAATTATATAAAGAGGATTAAAATCCATCATATTGATCACAACCATAATTTTTTTAATAACGTCGTGTGTTTTTTATTTTAAAAAAAATCAGAAAAGCTCATTCAGTAGTGCTGAAATAATATTCACAATACATGCTCATTTAACATAAAAATACTCTTTAAAATGTATATTCACTCATTACATATCCTTTTTATAAACATGCGTTTCATAAATAAGAAATAAAAAGATATATGGTATATATAAATGGTATGTTGGCGCATGCGTGCTACTTGCAAAGTGGAATGGAATGTCGCGCATGCGCCCAACCGGTAAGTGACGCTCCCCTTTGGCAGAAATGAGTTGAATATGATTTACAAATGACGTGGGTAAAGGAACTCTCAATTGAAACCCACAATTAAATATTAAAAATGATAAAAATATTCCGAGCATTGTAAATATTGTAAAAAGTGTGTTGTGTGGTGTGTTGTGAAATAAAAATATAAAAAGAATCAGTGCCGGATGGTCCGTCAACTACTTACAAAACAAAAATAAACAACATGGTATATCCTGATAAAATTAATTAAAATTATTATTATCAGAATAATAAAAATGATAGAAATCCCGTACCATTCGGGGCAGTTAAGAATCTAGAACTTTTTGTCTCGAACTGAAAAAATGGCCGTGATTTGTCCCGATTTAGAATTACATGTTCCAATACGCCTCTTTTTATTTAATATTAAATAGTTAATATTTTAAAAGAACGTAAAAAATCATTGATTTAATTTAAGTAAAACTAACTTCATAAGAGTCCTACAAACCCATAATTACTCTGTTTAGTGAATAATCCTAGTTCAAAATAGCAATTCCTTTGAATTCCTCGTATAATCTCCTGCATTATAGTTAGAGTTGCCATAATTGCCAAACATTGATACGGGACGTTAAATAAATAAACATGAAAAAAGGGGGTAGGTAATGGTTTATTTTACTCCGATAAAAAAATCAATAAAGTATAAGCAATCTAATAGTGAAGATGCAGAATAATAAAAAAGATGCAACGATAATCCTATTTAGCCCAGTCATATTTTAAAGTTGATTTTACTTTCTTAATTATATCTTTTTCTTCTTTCACATAATTGAAGAGCTGAGTGGAAGAACATGTTAAGTGACAATCAAGCGAATTTCAGAAAACGAGCTTTAAAGTTTAAAGGTTACATTTTTTTTATTTTTTCACTCAATTTTTGCTGTTCCGGCACTTTTGTGACGAGAAAGCATTCAAAATATTTTATGTTTATTGACATGGTTGCAGCTTTTTTAATTATAGAGAAAATTAATAATCTTTTGCACTTAACATGTTTTTCCAAGCACGCGTCAAAAAACTTCGTTTGCTTAGTCATGGAAGAACATGTTAAGTGCATTTTACATTCTGCACAACGTAATAGTGGTGGATTAAATACATACAAATATTAATGAATTGGCAAAATTGTATTACTATAAAGCTCTATATATTTTCAACACAAGTTGAACGACAAAAATAAAGCAAATTGGATGTTGAAATAGCACACAAACACACAAGATCAGAAAATAATATGTAAGTTTGGGAAACAATAAAATTAAGAGTATTAATTTTTTGAAATATTAATTCTTTGGTTGTCATAAACATTAACATCATATTTTTACAATTTCATTTAACATGGCTTTTTTCTTTTTTGTGAAAATAGAATTCTAAAATTCATTTTTCATTCACTTACTTGTGCAATTTGAAATTTTGTACACTCGTGTGTTCTTGACGAGAATAAACTATTTTAATATTTTCAGAACTCGGTTATCAATTGATTGCTTAACATAAATAAATTTTCGCCCCATAATTTGGGAAAAATTATTATAATATTTAATAATACTTATAACAATAAATTCTAAATAAAAGACTAAAAAGTAGAAAATAATTAAAATAAGAAAATCTGCTTTTCGGCTCAATAATAAGAGTGTAATTTTTAAAAATAAATGCATAAAATGATTTCGTTGTTGTAGTAGTTAAGTAAGGAACAGGCCGAGTTATTAACTATTTTTTATTTATTACGGGAGAGTGGCGGAATATACATACATCTCGTATGAAAGTTTCAAGTCGAAAGAGAGCAGAAGAGCCTTGCGTTCTCTCAGATAGGAGATTAACATATAGACACGTGATGAAAGTGAAGGGATTAATAGCTATTTTTAGTAAATTACGTAAGTGTTTTAGGGAAAATTCTGGCACCAAGAAGACGACGTCATGATTTTCTGTGGACGCGTGAAAGCGATTAACATATTCTTTTAGTAATAAATATGCCAAAACTTGAGATTTAATATACCTCCAGCTCGGGGAAAAAAAAAACGAAACTGGAGTTTTAGAAAAATGATTTCGGAATACATTAATATTGTACTAAGATTTTTAAAAATATAATATTAGAATTTAAAGTAAAATTAAGTGAGATTATTACATGTATATATTTTATGATATTATCTCAACTTGATTTACTTTCATAAAAATATTTCGCTTTCCACGAATTTCCCTATTCAATAGATTTTGTACTGAAGAGTTTAGTGGCACCGGTGAATCTTTCTTCAAAGCAGTCTTACCACTGTCTTGAGAGCATCGAAATGAATGTCTTGGGAACATGGAAATGAATGTGGTATTTAAGGTTTTAATTACACAAACATCGTTTTTAATATTGTTATTAACATACATGAAACAATTCAAGTTAAATAAAAATGTGTAAAAAAAAAGCAAAAACACAAATAGCTAAGCAAACTAAATTGGTGACCAATGGAAAATTTTTAAAGTAAAAAAAATAGTTAGTGTCCTGGTACAAATTCACAAGAATAAATTTCGTTAACTGAAATAAACCATTATTCAAAAAAAAAAATCACGAGTTTTAAAAAGTTCTGTTACTGACCGTTAATTGCTTTTTCCTTTGTTACGCAATGCAGTTCAGCTTGATGTATAACTCGCAATGAAGCCCACATAGAAAAATTGTAAAGAATTATTGCAAAAACTTCTTTTAAAATCAAACTATTTCTATTTTCGAATTGTCTTCAATATTTTCGTCTGCATTAATACTATTTCCCGCGCAGAAAACGATTATGTTTCAATGGAAGCAGATGTTATTTTACTCAAGTTTAACAAATTTCTCATGGAAGAAGATGTTAAATGACCTTAACATGTTCTTCCATGAGGAAAAAGCAAGAGGCCGTGCACTTAACATGTTCATCCACTGAAAACTTCGTTATTTTTTTACTTTGCAGATTTAATGAACTTCCTATATTTAAATTAGACTTCAACGTGTTCTTTTGCCCAACTATCTCAATTTTTTCAAATTTGCCACTTAACATGTTCTTCCACTCAGCTCTTCAATTATAAAATTGGTAGCAAGTCATTTTAAAGTTATAATGACAAATCAAAATCGCTTCAGTTGTCTCCACTTACAAACTGTTTCTTTCGTCCAACGGTTGAGTTGACATTAGGAAAAATAATTCTCTTCACATTTTAATTGTAGGTGTTGTTGTGTCTTAATTATATTAACGTCCCGTTCTGAAGCAACGCGAGGGCTAGGACGGACATCGTAATTTTGAACCGCGGCCAGAAGACGAGGACGACCCCCTCTCCAAACTTCGGCGCCACACCAGTGGGAGGGCGTTTGGCTCCTACGTATGATTTAGCGTGCAACAGGCCCAATACACGACGGATCTTCAGTGGATCGGGTTTCGCACCCGAAACCTTGCCATTAGGCCACTGCGGCCTCTTCATTGTAGGCGGGAGTGGCAAATACGTATTCGTATAACTTTATTACTTCTGTTCAATATAAGGGAGAAAATAGGAGAAATAGTAATACGGTACTGAGTAGTGAAATACGGTGACAGTCCCGTATATACGGGACGTATGGCAACCCTAATCATAGTCAAGGGTCAAAATTTTGATTCCAAGTGTTTAAAAAAATGCCATCGAAATTCTTAATATGACACAGAAACTGAATGACCGCCTTAGTAAAAAAGCACGGATCACAGACAGGATTCTTTTAGTTTCCAGTCATTTTGTAACCGCCAATCACTAGTTTCTCTAAAAAAATGAGATATCAACAAATAAATAAAATTCCAATTTATATAACAAAACAAGTTACATTTAAGATATCGCATATCATTAAAGGAAGAAACAGTAATTCTACTCATAACTACAACATGGAATGTGAACTCGTTGAGCTAACCGATTTTCCCCCCTGATCTAACGAATTTTAAACCTTTATCAACTGCGACTCTTTTTTTCAGACCTACTCCTGCATGCAAACAAAAGTAACTCTTCCAATGTATACATGAACGCAAAAAAATATGATAAATGAATAGATGATTTAATTTACGCAAGAAAATGCACTTAATAACAGTTATTTGTTATATTCAAATCAGGGTGAATTTTTATTCATTTTTACTGACTGGCACTGAAGAACACTAATAGCCGATGCACTGATAATCGAGGGTACTTTTAAAACTTTTGCGGCTAGCATATTTTTTCTTCGAGATTCTGATTGGGCTCTCAGTCCTTAATTGAGGATACTCCGAAGAAAATTAATGTTCATTAAGCTATCGGTCTCTGTTGTAACTGGGTTCACGAAAGGTTTAGGAAAATAACTGTTGGTTGTTTGCTAATAATGAAAATTAATATAGAAAACTTTCTTTATCAAGACAATTCTTTACGATTTTTTAAACTACATTGAATCAAATTAATTAATCATTCCTAATGCTGCACTTAAGTGTGTTTTAAGTACCAATAGAAAAGATTTCAAGAGACCCTTCTCTAAAACCAAGTACATCTAGACATGAATTCAAGCAAGTTCTAATGACATGGAAGAAAAGAATGAATTAAAAAGAGAATCCTCAATATTGAAGTATAATTTCATCATCTTTTAAATAATAGATTGAAGCCAACATATAAAATCGGAAGGCAAGTTACCATTTTCACTAAAAATACTACATGTGAGGTGATGAGATTAATGCATTTGTCGTTGTAACTGCTCAATCATATATTCCCATAACCATTTCTTTATAGCCAATCCTAAATACCAGCTCTAGCTACCAGTATTGAAGAATCTAACAACTGTGCATAGTGTCAAAAATTTTGCGAGTTAAGATTTTTTTCTACCATGTCCCATTTAGGATCGTAATCGTTAGTTTATGAAGATCTTAATTAAAATCCATGGAAACCCATATATGAACTCGAGACTGGAAATCTGCAGTATTTTGAATGATAATAGAATTATAATGAATGAATAAAAGAGAACCGTAAAAAATTAAATACCACTCAATCATCCATTTACTCGTGATTCGTCAAAATTACCACATGAAACCACCAGTGGAAGTTTCCTATACATAGGGTTGCATAATTGCCAAACATTGATACGGGACATTTAAGTGTTAAATAAATAAAACATGAAAAAAGTAGATATGTAACAGCTTTAAAAAATTAATAAAAAGTAAGGAAAGACCCGCATTAGTCTCTAAATCATAAAATATACTTCATGCTGAAAGATTTCATATTTACAAAAATGATCGGTTATTGATATTTCAGGCTAATATAATTTTTTAAATGTTTAAAATTTGAAAATTTTGTGATAGAAATTATTTTTTTCATATTAAAAATGGATAGGTAATGGTTTATTTTACACTGATAAAAAATCAATAAGGTTTAAGCAATCTAATAAAATGAACCCGTAGAATAATAAAAAAGATGCTAAGCTAATCCTTTTTAGCCCAGTCATATTTTAAAGATGATTTAACTTTCTTAATTATATCATTTTCTTCTTTCATATAATTGTAAAATTGGGCGGAAGTCATTTTAAAATTATAATGACACAGAGTTTAGGAAGAAAACGGGACAAATAGTAATGCGGGACAGAGTAGAGAAATACGGTGACAGTTCCGTATATCAGGGACGCATGGCAACCCTACCTATGCAAACTATGCATGCGTGGTGGTGTTGTGACTGCTAAATCGAAAACTCCCATGTACAGTAACTCCTTACATTCATAAAACGAACCAATATTTTAGGCCACCAGTATTGAAGATAACAGCCACAGCTGATTTAACTTCTACTTCAAAACCCAATTTGGGGCTGACTCGGAATTAAACCATAGGAAATTCAGACAAAAATTCCAAATAGGAACCAGCATCTGGAACCAATAGATTAAAAGAAAAATCTTCAATGCTTAAAGATCACTCGGTCGCCTTTTAAATATGATAAACTGAAGCCACCATAAAACCGACAAGTGAGCCACCAGTTTTCAATACAAACACTACATAATCGGTGGTGGGAACAGCTGATGCGATTCGGAAACTGTTCAATCAAATAGTATGTCTAAAGAGACGTTGAAGGCCACCAGTATAAAAGAAATTAGAAGGAGCGAGTGATTTAACTTTTTCTTCAAGACCCCATTTGGTGTCTGCCAAGTCGTTCTGATTCAGATTTAAACCAATGAGAATTTAGACATGAAATCAAAATTGGATAGCTCCCAGAATCTGGAACCAAAGGGTTAAAACTTTAAATATTTAAACATTACTCGGTCGCCTTTTAAATATGATAACCTGAAGCCACCATAAAATCAACAGGCCAGACACTAGTTCCCCATACAAACACTACATGCGTGGTGGTGGGAATAGGTTATGTGACTTGGGAACTGCTCAATCAAATATTCCCATGTCACCACTTCATCCCTAATCCGTACCACCAGTTCTGGCATAAAAAAGAGATCTACTTCACTTAATCTTTTCCGACATGCCATGCCATTTCCCTTCCCGACTGAGTACACTGGTGGGTCTAATGGCCCCAATCCCAGAGAGAGGAGGGTCAAATAAGTGGTAAAAAAGAGGAGGTAAATTTTAAGACCCCCCCCCCCCCTTCATATGTTTGCTTTTTTCCAGGGGATAATCATTCCCAAAATGCTTCTTTTCAAATTTGCACAAAAGGGAAATTTCACGGTCAAAGCCAAACCCTAAACAGTTTGGTTGATCGCAGTGGATAGTAAAATGGTAAATCTACTTTTCCATACAACGGAAATGAAGCACAGATTTGTAAATGGGTACGGAATAAATGTACACAGAGATTTTTTACAGTTGGCTATTTTTAGCAAAATAAGTGTTTATACCAAGGAGGAGGATCGAATTAATGTATCCCTATTCAGAACGCTGTATAGAAAAAAAATTAAAGGTCATAAGAGTGAGTTATAACTCTGTGGCATGTACTTCAGAACGTAAAGAAATATATGGCGCAAAAAAGTTTGAAAATTGAAAAATAGGTTAAAATAGACAGACAGTGTTTAGTAAAAGTATAATTCAGACATTTTTGTATAATAATTTAATCATATAATGATGCATAATTATTACAAATTGAGGCGTCGAGAAGCAAGTTTTTTTAAATAGAAGTATCTTTTCATATTTCCAATACACAAGATTTGACTAAAGGAGTTCCAGAAAGTTCCGAAGATTAATTAGTAAGTGATCTGTGACATTTTACTGCAATCTGGTTTATTTTATAATGACAGTTATTCTCCCCGCTGTTTGCATCTAGTCTAGACAAAAAAAAACCAACATAATAAGGAGATAAAATTATAATTTTTATAATACAGTTTTCTGCCCAGTGCTTGCATTTCAGATTCTAGTCTAGACAAAAAAAAATCAACATAATAACGAGATAAAATTATTATTTTTATAATTACAGTTTTCCCTCCGGTGCTTGCATTTCGCATTCCAGTCTAGACAAAAATAATAATATAATAACGAAATAAAATTAGATTTCAGTAATAATTGGCGAATCTGTGAAATTTATTGAAATTGAGATGCAATGAATCTGTGATATACTCCAATATCCCTTGAATATACAAAGGTAATCAGTTCAACATGTAGACAAGACTATGTTCCAACAAAGCAATGCATAACGTTTATAAAATCAAAATTAATGAAAATGTATTTGATCAGTTACAAATACCGATAAAAGGGGAAAAAACCTTTGGATAGGCTAGTGATTTGCGCGTAATCGCATATTTGTACTCCGTAAATGAATTTGCAAGTAATTGTAGATGCATTCACTATTTTTTCATGAATTAACAAATGTTGATCTTCTGTCTCCTATAATTCATCATCCAAGGATCTGAACAGATTACTTCCGTCTCTTGCTATCTCTAATATATTCTATTCAGCAGTTTTTTTTAGCAGAAAAGACATTTTATTGTCCTGCGAACAATTTTTATCCACCCATGTTTTAATACGAATGTTAAAAGAAAAAAAATATATAGACAGAGAGAAGAAAAGAAGAAATAATGACGTATCCACATCAAAAACACAACACAATTACTTCACAAAATGAAAATAATTTATACAAAATCGTTGTCATCAAAAGAATGAGAAATAAAATAACAATAATCTGAAAATTATAATATTTACTTATGCTTAGTCACACGAGAATTGTTAAAATATTCATGCTGATCTTTCAAATTCTAGCTATTTTCTTACAAGTGACATTATTGTTCATGTAAATAAAAAAGGAGATCGAAATCGCGTTCCGTAATGTGTATGCTCTGATTCCACCGCAATGCTTCCTGTCTTCTGAGAGTTCGTATTTCTAATAAATAAAGCCGTAGTGACATTAAAAAGGGATTAAAAATTATGAATTCTAATAAATATGTGTAGAGTAAATATATATAAAAGTCTTATTTTTAATATTCTTACAGTATGCCAACTATTATTAATAAAAAACACACAAGACATAATGCGTAAAGAAAAAAAAAGCATCAGATTTAGTTCTTCATTACATTTAAAAAATTCGTCTTTTAAACTCTTTAGTAAGTATAGAAAAGGATATGAATTTTTGATCGAACACTTACATAAAGATATTAAAATGTTATAAGCGAAAGGAACCGCGTTTACAGAAAGACAAAAGAAACCAAAGATTTTTACTATAAAAAATCGGTAAAAAAAACCTCAATTATTTTCTTCGCTTTAGTCCAGAGTTTCCCAACCTATGGTAGGGGTATGTGAAAGTGATCTTGGTAATGACAGAAAACATAAAACAAAAGAAAATTTTAGAATTTCGTTTTCTCAAGTCTGTATGAAAAATGGAAGTGAAAATTGTGAGAGTCCAAAAACCTATTCTGTTGTATTGAATTTAAAGAGATTATTTATTTAATCTTTTTATATATGATATTAATATTAGAAGTGCAGTTTATGAACTTTTCAAATATTATACAAAATTATAAACTTTAAAATTTTTTACTAATTATACCTTTTTACTCTCAGTATCTAGTTATCTCAAAAAACAATACTCCTTTTACTCAACTCACTTACCTTTAGATTCATAACATCTTAGATCTTAAATCATAAATACATGTGCAAGGCAAGTTTAATAGCATTTGATCATATAAATAACTAATTTATCTCTACTCACAATCTAGCACTCAATTTTCTACTATACTCAAATATTAATACTTAAACTGTCATATCATATGATGGGTGAACCTTACACTCAAATCAATCGCCTTGACATTCAGACACTGAGATTTAGCAAAGGTGAAGCTTGATTTAATTTAAGTTTATAATTTACCCCTGAAACAATATCCATTTTTATTTTCAAATAAAACCATATAAAAAGGAATCATTGCGTTGTGTTTTTAATATATATTTAGATGTTATATTTTTAATATTAACCCAGGTTCATTCCAAATAGTTACGTCCATCATTGTCATTAAGGTAGTGAAGAAAAATCAGATACCAAGTTACTTTAAACTAATGACATTTATTTATATGAAAAATAGTTCTACCATTTTACAACAATTCACGAAATAAGAAAATGGAAGAAAAAGATTAATATCTAGTAATTGAGTAATTATTAGCTTTCATCATAAGTTAATGCGAAATTATTTCAATGCTATTTTCACTGGTTTTGACGTTGAACTAATACTATTTTAAAGAATGGAATTAAATGTAAAATCAAAAATCAGTCCTACAAATAGTCATTAGAGTCGTTTGACTCTTAAGCTAACCTAAGCTATTGATTAATAAAACCTTCCTGTGCTGGGGGAATGGGAGATATAACAGTATCTCCCAATCCCCCAGCAAGAGGGATCCCGAGTAGGGGGGGGGGGAAAATGAAAATAATAAGTTTCAGCAAGGTGTACACGAGCGAAAAAAGGTTGGGAACAGCTGCTTTAGTCTAATGAAATCCAGAACTTAGTACTTATCCAAGTATGCTTAGTTTTTGCATAGTAAATTTTTTCCCCCTTCGATTTTACTATTACATTTTTTTTTCTATTTTTTTACAATCATTTATGTTGCTATGCAGTATGTGAAACTATTTTTCGTCATATAGAAAAAGGATACAGTGAAAATCAAGAAAATAATACCAAAAAAAGTGCCGAACTTGTATTTTATAAAATGCTAAAACGGCATTAAATAGATAAAGAAAATAGAAGATATCTATTATGTTGCTTTTGTCTAGATAGCTGCTACCTAATTTTTTTCACAGATCGTTAAATCAATCATTGAATAATTTAGTTCACCCCGGTACAGTAGTCCCGATGTAGTCTTTCTTTAAAAGGTATAAATAAATAAATATGTTAATTTATCTGAAGGAATTAATAGCCTAAGTGTTTTTATGTTCTCGATCTAGGAGTTCTGAAAACGTTAGCTAGAAAATATCTAAGATGACTAACTAGAAAATGTAACCTTAATTTTCAAAATTGCTGGGAATCTCTTTAAGCACTATTTCTTCAAAAAATTCGAACTGTATTGCATCTATTTGATTTCATTGATAAATGAACCAATAAGTGTTCTTAACCATCTTCATTTCCCGGGCTACATTAAACTCTATGGCCTATGCTTAGACTTACTCCATGATTTTCAACCTGTCACGCAAATTTCCTGGGTGCTTAATAAAAAAAAGGGTAGGTGCGATACATGCGGACACAAGAAGTTCGAAAGCTAATTATTAAAGTCAAAATAAGTATAAATGCATGTTGTCGATACTAAAACACAAACACAGCTTGAAAGTAAATACGTACTAACTCATACAAAAGTGATTTTGATCTTAAATTCCTTTAAATTCATCGAAATGAGACAAAATTCAGGAAGAATCGTTATAACAGAGAGGCAAATAAACCTGATATGGAAAATTTGGTTCAAAAAGCTTCAAAAAAAGAGAGGGAAAACCACTGCACTATTGAATTGATATAGCCTCCGTGTTAACTGATCTTTTAATTCCATCATGAATGATGAAAAATGAATTGAAAGCTAAATAAATTAACAACACATAAATAAATCACACACATACAAGCAAACAAAAAAGACTGAGGCAAAATCCAAAAATAAAATATTTCTCACAGGCTTTCTCAAACTCCTGAGCACAGCGGGAAAGGGGAAAAAATCACTCCAACTCACCCAACGAAATTATCTAATATAATAACCCCCCCTATCCGAAATCACTTATGCATCCTCTTCTCACCTGCATGCCACGCACACCAGTTCGACTTACGGTTCTCCAAACGAAAAAGAATGCAACCCTACAGGCATAACTCGCGCTGAATTCATTTACCCTCCCCTCCACCAACACCCTAACCAAAATAAAAATGTGATATACCAGGTCTTGTCCCTTTTCGCAGCCCTGGGGGGCTGAAACGGACCCCCTATTACAATAGGGCGCGAAAAATTAAGCCACTCAGCGCATTGCACGTGCGTTCTGAGTAGACTGCACGACGACTCCACTTCTCTGGTCTATCCCCGACCGCAGAACTCTTCCTACATTCTCACTACCTCCTCCCCCCAGCACGATCTTTTATCCCTCCCTCTACACTCCACAGTACAGCCACCCTCCCCCCTAGAGTAAAACCCCTTACGAGTGAAAGAGAGAGAACTGTATTTTGAGCAATGTTTTCTTTACTGATCTGTAAAGATAACAAAACTGTAAAACAGCCCAGTGGTTGGTTTGGTTGAGATCCTTCAGGGCTTTGACTAAAACCCGATTTTTTCCCCTCTTCTCCGCTTTATTATTATGATTTCTCTCTCTTTATTCCACAGCATTAAAACGTTCCTACTATCGCAGTAATACAGACTGGATTCTCGAAGTCTTGGATTTTTTTTTGTGTCCACCTCACTCTTCCCCTCTATACCTTCTTTTTCCTTCAGCATTATTATTGTTGAATATTTTTCTCTCGATTTTTTTCCCTCTCCTTTCTTTCTTTTATTCTCAGTTCTCCCATTCAAAAGGGGCCGTCTATTTTGAGAGCAGATGGGCTGATAGTAATTGGTCACAGACTGAATGTTCTGGTAAATATATGTTTACTGAATAATAACCACTGCAGTGGATAAGATGTGATTAAAAGGAGGAATGTTTGTTGTCGCTGTGTTGGAATATCTTTTGAAAGTTGAGATATAGAAGGGAGAATGGGGGTTTTTCTTGTTGTTTTGGACCTTTAACAGCAGATTTTAAAAGGCGAATCAGTTTGACGCGATTTAAATAATGCTGTGAAACCATTTTAAATATATACTTTAAAAAAACAGAAGTGAAAAAGATGCTACTCTATGAAATCCCATATTTCTGTTTTTCTTACGGCCTATCTTGTATTGCGGACCCTATATGATAATCAGTTTGTTTCACTGGTGTGTATTCCAGTGTTTCTCACAATTTTCCCACTAGCAGTTCCTTTTCTATACAAAAAAATTACGATCCCATTCACATGTGAAAAATAAAAAGTTGAGGCCCGAAGTGAAAAGCCCATTCAAGTAAAAGCCACAGATAGATTGAGATATAAACACTATAAACTTAATTAATTTTGAGTCGTTATGATAAATAATAAAAATTATTTTAATGATTTCTAGCTCCTCCGCTTGATTTACTGATGTTTGGATAACAGGTTTCTATCACGAAAATTAATTGCAAATTTCAACTGACAGCAGTAGTCCGTCAAAAGGTTTTTGTGGACTTAGTGACTCCTGCCTGAACACCGACGATATAAATCTACGAAAATAAAATACACATACGAATGGGAATATTCTCCCCTCGACCGTCTCGTATACTTACACAGTATGGCTCGCTTTCTGTTTAGCTTCAGCGTGTTAGCGCCATCAGCCGTAGTACGAGTTACTGTTCAGCAACGGATTCCGAGAATACCATTTTTGGACGATTTTACACCGGAAAGAGGTGACAGGCAATGAATCATATGAGCGCATTTCCGGAGTTCTTCGTTAGATCACGCTCAGTAAAATGTAAACATCACCCTTCCATTCTTCACTTTCCCTCTATTTTGATGAAAATAACTCCGCCCGGTGCATGCGCAAAAGCGCGGAGGGTTTCCGAATCCGTTGCTAAACAATACAAGATTTTGCGAGCTGCTGGTCCACAGGGCTGGATTTACACATTTCTACGCCCTAGGGCGAAGCGTATTCTGCGCTCCCTTCTATAAAAGTTAATAAATAATTTTCAATCTAATATAAATTAGTTTAATTTTGAAATATATAAGCACTTAATACAATCTTATAATCTTTGAATCACATTAAATTTTTAATTTAAAATTACACTACGTGTGAAATAACACAACATTAGCACCCGCAGAAATACTCCATTAAATTTCTGCAAATCGTCTGAAATGCCTACTGGAGCTTCTTCGTTCGCGCTTTTGTTCGTGTGATTAGGTTTAAAGGGTCATTAAAGTGGACAGAACGCCGCCCGACGCCCCCGTGCCTGATGCCATTACGGCAAACAATCCACAAAAGACGAAAAAAATGTATCTTTCAATATATGTGTTGTAAGGGATGCAAATTTCAAAAATATCATTTTATATGGCCTTTTTAAAATAATACTGAAAAGTTTGTAAATATTTTGTTATTATTTCTTCTGTATATGAGCTACCAGGTGGCTTCGCCGGTTGGAACTCAGGGAAATCTGGCCCTGCTGGTGCAACACGATGATGTTTGAAGGCGCAAAAGGTTATTACGATATCGGACGTCGATGGATGCAGTAGCTTTTTTAAAAACTTCATGAAAGGTAGATAATAATTTTAAAACGATGGAATTACATTCACGATACTAAAATATTGAAATATAATCTAATAATTGTTATGAAATGGTTGTAAATATTGCACATATAGTCTAAATTTTCGTCATTAAAGGCATTTTGAAATTTATTGTCTTCTATATTTTGAAACCAAACACTACGGTCAAGTAGTATTCATTGGACCGTACGAGATGAAGGACTTCATATTTTAACACTTACACAGAGACAAGAATCGAGTATGCATTTTGGACCCCTTCCCGTTGAGCAACTTGGTCAAAACTTCGATATAGACCTGCACTTTTGATGTTAAAACCATATATTAAATCGCATTTATTTTGCTTGTGCTTTGAAGTTATTGCGTTCACATGCACACGGAGAAACAAACCAACAGGCAGCAGAGCTGTCTTGTTCTATGGGCTAACTGGGCAGTAGCCCAAGGGCGCAACTGATTCAAGGGCACCAACATATTTACTATACTGATTTCATTCTAATTTTGAACCAAAAAATTATTTAATTATAATTTGAAACATGAAAAGGCGTCGATTTGCCAAACTGCAAGGCGTTAATCAGAGTATGGTGATTTTTTTTTCTTTATTTGCTCCTCAGCTATTTTATAAGGTAGGTATTTCTTTGGTCCGTAGGCAGTCAAACTTCCACTCATGGCTGCGATGGAGAGCCAAAAAACTCTAGCCCAGGACTCTTAAACTTGTTAAGACCACCCTAACGGACAGTCTACTCGCCAACTAATTTAATCCAAAACTAAACAGACATCTACATTTTTGGTGTAAAGAACCAGTGGCGTACCTACATAAAATGGCGCCCATGGCAAATTCCAAAACCGCGCCCCCCCCCCCCCTCTTTCTTTTGAAATGTGATCCTCATTTTTTTTAAGGAAACTTTATACCGGGGAGTAAAAAGATTAAAAGTACAAATAAATTTAAAAAATATTATACAAAACATTTTTGAGTTTATAGGACATTTATTTACACATAATTTTTTTTTTACAAAATTTTGCTTCATTTTCTTAGAAAATTTCGTGCATTCTAATTTTAATCCTTTAAATATGGCTCAAGTAAGGAATGCAAAGTTGCTTGTAAGAAACTTTGGATGTATTAGAAAAATATGAATAAATGTACTTGACTCGTACTTGAAAAATAATATAAAATGTGTACAAATCTCTTAATCCATTGGAAAAAAAAGCCACACACGTATGAATGATAATCAAAAAAATTATTTATATTACTTTTTTGCCCATTGACAGTATTACACATTACGGCAGGAACTGAATTTCTTTTCTTTATGTAATTGTTCTCGTTAATTATTAAAGAAATCGCTTTCATCTTGATTTTAACGCCAATACGGACTGATAATTTTTCTTGCAATTGCAAACTTTATGCGGTCTTTTCTCTTTCTCTTTCCGGTTTTTTTTTTTTTTTTCACAGAACAACTGCATCTGGGTTTGTGAAATAAAATTTAAAATAAACACTGTCGCATTTTCAGCGTACAAATTATACAAATATTCAGTACTAAAAACAACACTTACACTACGCCAAAAAAAATAAAGGTAATTTTTGCGTTCTTCACTCACACTCTTTGCTGACTGAAAATAGGAATGACACATTTTTCTTTATCACCAACTTCCGAAGAAACCCAGATCCAATCTCCTGCTACTTGCACACACACCGATTCGTGTTTATACCGGATGTAAACCTGGTCATTCTCGAATACATTATCAATTTCTTCTGCCACACTTGAAAAAAATAACACAATAATTAGCCAACATATCACAAACTAAAATCACTATTTAAATACTTTAATTTTTTGTTACGTATTTAAATAAATTTTTGAATTTTAATTTAACTTAACTTACTATGTACCTATATTATTAGAATATTTAATCGATAATAATAATTACATATGAAATTATCATAATGAAAATGTTTTTAATTGACAAAAGTATATTATAACTTAAGTAATATCGAGTTAATTTAATGCTAAATACTGAATTAATATGAAGCGCAAATGAAAAATATGTAATATTAATTTTTCAAACCAATATAATCTATGCTTGTTTTCATTTCAAAAAAGAAAACAACAATAGTTTAACAGAATTTGAATGGAACAAGGAATTTTTAATAAAAATATGTGATTTATGAAATACAAACCGGCAAATTCGACAATATAATTTTAACTTTTATGCATTTATTCAAATGTAAAATGTGCTTTAATAACTGATAAAAATCATACATAATTTCTAAGTAGTAAATTAATTTTTAAGTTTATGAAATTCTCAATGTTTGTTGAATGTCATATAAAACGACAATTTACATTATATAAAATTCAGGCACATTGCCTCGAAAGCCTATATTGGCTCATAAATTAATTAGAATGTTCAAGTGTTATGTAGTTCTTAAAACTAAACTAAATTGCAACTAAACAGAAATAAATACTAAGTGAATTATTAAGTGAAAGCAATGAAAAACAAATACTTGTTTAGTTTTCCATTTTCAGCTACTAAGTTTTACTAAAAAGTTTCTAATTTCATTTCCGATTATCGCTTTAGTAAAATAAAAGAAATTTTGGGATTAGATGTCATATGGCATGGTCAGTTATTTGACTCCATTACGTACATTATGTAAACAATGAACAAAATAGGTGCAAGGCCACTAAAAGAACCTGGGTTAAATATCTACTGAAATCTGAAATTAAAAATTTCGTTTTTAAAGCAGCCATGAATATAAAATTATGAATATAAAAATAAAATAAAATTATATATTAATATATATATATATAATTAAAAATTCAATTGAAATCATATTCCAGAACAAAAAAAAATGTTTTTGATTTTCGACAGAAAATGGGTTCACAACGTAGGCGGACACATTAAAAATTGACTTGGCAATACAACCAAATTATAATGTGTTAATATTGTGGAAAGCAATTACTTCAACAATCGAAAAAATTGAATTTCCATTTATTACGTTAATAAATCAAAACTAAAAGAGAAACCAATGTGAAAACAGCAAATTTATATTTACTTTTAAGGCTGTCGGAGAGTAAAGTTGTTTTGAGAATTATTCTTATTTAAAAGCGAATTATGTTAAATGAAAATTCATTAAAAATTATGTTAAATTAACTATAACTAACCTTAAGGCATTGCAATTATTCAACAAATATTTATTAAGCTAATTAAAAATAAATAACAAAGCAAGTACAAAATGTAATTAAAAAATAGAAATAAAAGTATGGAATGTATGCGGAATCATTAATATTATTTTAAAATTAGAAAAACCGACTTGTTCAAATGTAAAAAAGCATATATATATTTTCAGAGACCCCTAAATGTTAAAGCGCTTGGTCTTTTAACAAACTTAATCCGCCACTGAGAACCATTATTTTTAACTGCCATTAAAAATTTCTTTGTGTATAAGTAATTTTCTCATTCTTATACTGAAAATATCAACAATGAAAAAAAATTTCCCTAAAAATATTGTTCAATATGTTTTTCAAAATGTTACTTATTTTATTATTTCGCCACGACAGCGAAGTCGATCGGCTGAAATCGGCGTGTGTGCAAGCGCCAGTAGGTTTATATGTGTCACTGGGACCCCCCGCAGCTGCCGATGTCTGCGAAGCGCAGTGGCAATTCTCGACAGCCGATCGGTTTTTTGTAGGCGCCGGTACGTGTGCAAGCTCCAACTGTTCTCTATACACTACTAATGAACTGTTGCAGACCGGTTTCAAACCGGTCGACACGAATCGGTGTGTGTGCACTTTGTCGCAGCTTGAGTCTTCTGCGTTGTAAAAAAGATTGCATTCTTAAGATTTTCCCACACTTTTTTGATGTTATTTAAATTTTTAATATTCTTGGGAATAAGGCTTAAATAAAACCTGCTTTTCTTTTAAATGCAACCAACTGATTCTTTAATTTTGCGCTCCCTTGTGATTGCGCCTAGGGCACGCGCCGTACCTGCCCCACCCTAGTTACGCCACTATAAAGAGCATACACTAAAAAACTCCGATCGTTGATGAGTTATCGTATTCACATGCATACGAGAGGTCAAACAAACTTCTGATGGACTGATTTTGTCCACAGTTTGAAAGAAATATACGATTTTTATGTATAAGCCCCCATACCAAATTCCATCCATCTGACTTGGCACGTTTTTGAGTTATGTTCAAAGACATATAGACGTATTTGCAACAATGGTTTTATCGGACCCAGGGAGGTCTAAAAGATGAAGAGTCATCAAAATCTCGAGGTCCGATTTTTTTCACGATTACAATGTTTTCGCTTTGTATACTGCGTATAAGAGAAAGTAATACCGCAATAATTCAATGCAAATTTGAAAAACTTAATTTCAGACAATTCTTTGGTTAGTTTGATTGAATTGCCTTAAATGAGGCTTCCCCTATGTTTGGCAGAAAATTCCCCCAAGCCCTCAATACCTCATTTAAAACAGGAAAATACAAGAAAGAAACAACTGATAAATTAAAAAAGAAACATCTGTTTCATAATTTCAATAAAGAATCTTAATGACGACAGTTTCATATTTAGTTTTTGATTACTAATTTTGCTAAATAGAACAAAACTATGCCTTGTAAGATTTTTTGCGATCCTGTTTAGTGCTACGACAACTATTTTAAAGAGCCCTAGTTTAAAGAAAATTTTGCAATATATTTTTTTCATAAATATTGAAAAATGCATAAGAATCGCTTGCTGTCAGTCAAGAATTTCGCGACAGTAAACCCCTAACTTTGTGACACCCACATAGGTGAGCGAGAGTTTGAGGAATTCTCGCTGTACTCGATATTGCTACAGTAATTTGTTACACAAAAGGTCTAGGGAAGTTTCGCAATCATGGCAAATTATATTGATATTTACTGAAATTTTGCGACACGGGCAGTCAAGTTCTCACACAAAAGCTTTTGTAAAATCTTTTTCTGGTGTGGATAATTTTTTAAAAATGAAATGGGAAATTAATTTTATCAGGCCTAACAGTACAGTGAAAATAAATGAAACGACAAAATGCTGTAATTTCGAATTCTGAAATGACAAAATGGAATGTGAACTTATTTATCATTAAAAACATAAACTGACAGAATTAAACTAGTAATTTTTAAAAATAATATTTAAAATAATGCTTCGGGGCTTCAATTAAGACAATGGAAGGAACTGTTCACCCCCTCCCTCCACATTCATGAACATACTTTATTCGAAATAATTTTCTGAAATTTTTATAAATAACTTCATTTCATAACACAAAAAAATATATTCTCTAGCAAAAAAGATCAACAGTGCTCTAAATTTTTATAAAAGATTTAACACAGCCTCGGTAAATTAATTTAACCTTAGGTAATAAAACCTTGGCCGACATCCTAATAGCAACCTGCTGTTTTAAAGAAAGTTACATCGTTGATAGCATTGCGAAACACATCGGCCAAGCTTCCGGCCAGAAATCAAAAGTGATCTAAATAACAGTGCAACAAAAAGCTTTCAAATGCTGGAGATGAAATAACTGTGTTAATGTGATGGGCATCTAACATACTGCGAAGCGCAAACAATGTCTCACAGATTAATCAAAGGGTTTTTAATAAAGATCTCTAGATTTCTTATGAGGAACATTCTATTTTCGAAAAGGAAAGTTTGTAAACATTTTTATTTGTAGATTAATATCATAAACAAATGATCATAAGGAATTCACGACATCAAAATAATTTTTAAAAATTGCATAATGTCGCTTAACAAGCAACACCACCTATCTGATTTTTTTTTTTTTAATTTCAAAGAGGAAGAAAAAAAACTGAATTTCTCGCAACCAATATAGAATATTTCTGAATTTTTTAAATATCTGGTAGGGACTTGCGATCTCATGTTCCTACCAGATGTGAAAAAATATTTAGAAATATTCGTTATTGGTTGCGAAAAATTCAGTTTTCTTCTTCCTCTTTGAAGTTTAAAAAAATTGAGGTAGGTGGTGCAATTTTATATGAAGTAGCAAATTGCGAATGAAACAGAAAATGATTTTTTTTTTAAATATTTGAAAATATTATCATTTCATCTACAAGAAAAAAATAAAATTCTTCTTATTTCAAAACTTTTTAATCCCTTAGGACTATTATTTCAATCAATTTAAGATGGTAAAGGATAGTTGAGACATTTAAGCATGTCCAGATGATTTTTGTATTCAAAATTATTTGTTACGTTGACCTAAATACGGTTTTAAATAGCAAAAATTCTGTAATTCGATGCGCGTTTCAGAGGCGTCATTGTATGTTAAGGGGTTAATCGTCATTTTTTATGGCATACAGCTGAAGTCAAAATTATTTTATATGTATGTGATATGCGTGTGACATGATTATTATCATGTCTGTTCTCGAAACCTGAAAACATCAAAGAAGAAAAATTAATTTTAAGAATGATTCTGATGGTTTACAAATGGATCAGCCAAAAACGTGCGAAAAATTACCCAAAACAACACAAAACATTAAATAAAAAATTTTCTAGATTGAATTTTAAAATTCGGGCTTCGAGGTGCATTCAGTCACCATTAGTACTACCTGTGTGGCAAATTCCATGGCTGTAAGTCCAATATTTTACGTCTAAACATCGCATGCACAAAGAAACATTCTTTTTTTATACATAGAGAGATCCAAAACTTAGTTATTGTATGTTCTGGGAGAAACTGATTCCAAATATTGTTTTATTGACAGCGAAATCGTAGACTAAACTAGGATATAATGAATACTGATTTACCTAGATTTTCGTACTGAATCTATTTGCATTTTATCTGCAACGTGAAAGAATGCGTTTGTTAATTCAGAAAATTTTAATCATCACATTTTTTTCTATGCTCAGTTGAAGTCAAACCACCGTATATACAAAATTTATCCAAACATCATTTTACGGATTGCAAAATCGTCGACTAAATATATATATATATAAATAATGATTTGTCAAATTTTCCACATTAAAAATGTCAACTAGATAAAAAAAAAAAGTACTTTAAACTGCTGATGGTATAAAAAGAAAGCATTATCTCCAGACATACAGATTTTAAATTATTTCAGGTTTGATTAGTTTATTTCAAAGTTTTGAAATGGGGGTAGTTGAATGACAATTACTAAAGATTAATTTCCTGATTGAATTTACATGCCCACTTTATAGATGGACGACTAGTATAGAACCTACACTAGCACACCACTCGAGCTTCTACGGCCTGCCAACAAAAGAGCATGAAGGCCTGCATACAACGGTTCTTTGGTGAACTCGAATGCTAGACCTTTTTGACGGCAAATTTCAGATTCTGCAAACAGTAAAAATTATCCTAAGGTGATAATTTTTTTAAAAAATTTTAGTATTTCAATAGCTTATTTTTTCAAGTCTGCATGTCGATATCGAACTGGTAAAGATCGGAGGCCATTGGGCTACAGCCCCCTCCCCAGAGCCAAGTCAGAATTCTTGATTTTATTTAAAATCGTTATAACTTTTTTACTTTCTCGTATACGAAGAGAAAGTATTGTAAACGTCAAAAAATTCGAACTCGAGATTTTGACGAATCTCCACGTTTTAGATCTTCCTGAGTCCGAAAAACACAATTTTGGAATTATGTCTGTCTGTGTGTGTGTCTGTGAACACGATAACTCGAAAACTATTAGAGATAAAGGGATGAAATTTGGTATGTGAACTTGAAACATAATTTGTAGCTTTCTATCAAATTTTGGACAAAATCTGTCAACGGGTAGTCTGTCAATCTGTACGTCCGCGGTCATGCGAACACTATAACTCAAAAACTTGAATAGCTAGAGGGATAAAATTTGGTACACAGTTTTATCGTCATGAATATAGGTCCGTGTAAAATTTTGGGCCAAATTCGTCAAAGGGTTGACTGTCTGTCGGTCTGTATAATCGCATACTTGTTCAGTTTCGAAACTAACTCCCTGCGTATGCCTACTGGTGGCAATGCATGTGCAAAGAAGAAGGGACGCTCGGAAAACTTGGCAGTTTGCCAAAAACCAATTCTGGCGCGATTTTGTAAGGAACCAAACATTTAGGGAGTCCCGACAGGTCCTGTTGCGCAAAAGAATGCGCAGGGGATTTTAATTTGTTTTGATCCTTCAAACTACGCGTGGTTCCAACTTTGGTTTACTTGCGACGGAAGTTTATTTGACGTCTTTTATTATTCTAGTTTTCTCTACATGTGTTAGGAGTATACGAGAAAGTTTAGGGGAGACCACTCCCGCTGGTTTTCTTAATTTCCCTCTTTAAAAAAAATAATGAAAACGTTTCAACATTGCTTTCTGGCTAGACAGGCTCGAAAATTGTCCTACTGTTGTAGTCATTCCACATGTACTTGTAGCTTTTACGCAGTCGAAGACATTTTCTGGCTACTTATTTCATTGCAATTTTTATTAAATTACCGAAAGATTGTATTGTTCTTTATGACTCGTATTGTCAGATGAGTAAAGTCTGTAATCTTAAAGAGTTTTGGTTAACTTTAGCTTTGAGGTTTGACATTCGTCACGACGATGCAAAATTTTTATGACCCCCCCCCAACCCCCCCCCCCCCCCCCCCCCCCGACCCGAATCCTAGATTCGCCAATGTCGAACTTTGTTTAATCTTTAGAAGCTGAACTTGTAGTTCAAATACCACTAATGATGAAGGTTAAAATATGGACAGTCAATTAAAATGTTAACTATTGAGTAAGGAATATGGCATGATGAGAATTCTTGGATTATGTTTTCCAAACTTAAAATGTTTGGATGCAAAATATTTGCGTTTAATATGAGGCCAAGTAAAACGAAATAATTTTTTTTGTACTGGAACAAAGAATCGCATGCTAATAATGAGATTCAAAGAATGTCATTTGTAATTCACGCTAAAAATAACAAATTACATTCTATACAAAAATATTCTTTGAATCTTTAAGAAAAAGAATTTTGTTATAAAATTATTCATTACACATTACCAAATATTTTTTTATTTTGTAATCTGTCTTCTTAATTTATCATTCTTCTCTTTCCTTATTTTATTTCCGATCATTTATGTACTCTTCGGCTACCGACAGCAGTTATTAGACAAAAATTAAATCAACATAAGTTTTCTTTACTCCTAGTAGAAGAGATTTTGTTAGACCGAAAAATGTTCAGAAGTCTTGTTTTGTGGTTTGTTTTTCATTTCGTGCATATCTAAAGCCCAATTACTCAAAAATTTGTCAAACAAATAAAATTTAGATACAGAGACAAAATTCGGCTAAACGATTATGTTGTTTAATATTTACGTTATATCCTTACGTCATTTTACGTACGTTTAAAGAAATTTCGGAATTTTTTAACATTCACAATTGCTTCTTTCTCACGCTATAAAAACGTAGAGATAAAAATAATACAAATGAATTTTAAATTTCTCCATAAAAGGAATTTTAAAGTTATCATGACACAAAGCACTTCCAAACTGTTTTGATAGTTTCAATATTGCTAATTTTAACTTCTTTAATGAGGTATATCTTAATCAAAATATTCAATTTGAAAACTGATTAAAATTAAATGTTTAACAATGAAAAAGGCTATAAAATAAATAACTTTCCAGGTGTGTAAACGGTTTATTGAATATTCAATTAAGAAACTTCTCGATTATTGACATACTCTATGTACTAAATAGTTTTTAAATCGATAATCATGTAGTTTCATATAATTTTAAAATTGTTTACAGATTTAATACATTTTTCCAAGTCATTATTACAGTACTCTTACATTCACACAAAGCTACGCTATTTTTAAGTGTAATTTTTAAAACGTTCTTTGAATTTCTTGTTATCTTCAAAAACATTTAATTTTATTAAATACTTTAGAAATTTCTTCTAACAAACTTAACAATGGGTTTCACTTGATTCACATTTTAACTTTTAATCAACTCACTTAATCATACAAAATTCATTAGTGGTTCATTTCAATCCAAATAATCTTCATTTGTATCTTCTTGACCTTCAGTTTCTAGAGAGAATGATCTTCAGAAAAAATATCTTCCTTTAAGAATGTTCTGATGAAACATATCGACATTAAAGCTCGATGAAAGAAAATTCATGGAGCCCAATTCACTGAATCCTAATTTTCAAAATTAAACAAATCTGATCGAAAATAGTAGCAGCATCTTAAAACAAATATACGCCATCAAAATCGAAGGACACGAACATCATTTCGCTTTTTTTTTCTTCTTTTTGTGAACGATGCCGGTGCAGAGTTCCCCAATTCTTACAAAAAAAAAAAAAAAAAAAAAAAAAAAAAAAAAAAAAAAAAAAAAAAACACCTGCTAAAAAATATTTTGTGACAAATCAAATAGACCTCACGGACTTAAAAAATGATACATCAAATAATACACAATAATTCAACGAAAGATGTCTCCACTCGTATTCTACAGTGTCATTTTTCAATCAATTTCATACGAAGTAAACAAACCCCCATCACTGAGGAATGACACAAAAGAAAATTGATTTAGCTATAGAAAAATTAGACTAAATAAGCAAATCAAAAAGTTAACGAGGCAAATTTAGAAGACTTTAAAATCAAGCACCAATGAAGAAAACAATATTCCACAAAAATGCTATTTTTCCAACAAATTTATGCAAAATGATCAAACAGCGCCACATAAAATAAAATTAATTTTTCTCTGGAAGACTTCAACTCGATGAGCAAACTCAAAGAAAAAAAAATCAGGTGACAAATTTAAAAGACTAAAATCATACATCATCCAACAAACTAATTCAACGAAAAAATACCCGAACTCTCTTAACCCTTTCCGAAAAAAAAAAAAAAAAAACCCGACGAAACAACAACCGCATCCGAAGACAAATATACCCCACCACCACAAAACGCAGCACTCGGGAACACCATTTCGCTTTTCGAGTCAAAGAAGCCGGTGTTCAGTATCCCAATTCCAAAACAGCAAAAAAATGGAATAATTTGTAAAGCAAGCATGACAAATGCGTGAGGGAAAACAGTCTGCGGAACCGTGCGCTATGCATTCCAGGGGCGATGCCAACATACCTCCACCGTCGCCGGAACACTTCCAATTCGTTGAGCTATCGTCGCAATCATTAATTCCTAAGTCTAAACGACGGGGCATTAGAGTCGTTAGAAATGTAACATCTATCATCGAGGAATGCGGCGATTTCTCTTTTTGACAGCCACCTTTGGATCATAAGTGAATGCAACATTGTTTGGAAGACATACGGCCGCAGGCAGTGGAGGTGAGTAATGAGCGCACTACTTATTTAGAGAGCGGAGAAATAAAATCACGACGGCGAGAC